>JABUQX010079389.1:0-34894 GCA_015478945.1 Trachelipus rathkii
GTTATTATTTCCCAACTTCTCCACCACAGCCGACACAGAGTGAACACAACCCTTAACTTCCACATCACACCACACAGATCCAGTCAACTATAAGTATCGAATAACATTTTTGCACAACCACTAAGCTCCATCCACCATCAGTCAATTCACAGAACATAGGAAACTAATTTAGGGAAAGAACTAATCACTTAAATGTACACCACATCATAAAAGAACATATATCACGTAGATGGAAACGACAGAAATGACAAGCGATGAAAGTAAGTATAGTAAACAATAATAGAGAAAGCAAGAACATACGGATTGTTTGAAAAAAGAAGTGATATCAGCGTGAAAACGCAAGGAATGGGAACAGCCAAAGCAGTTTGTTTCGAGTTTTCGATATCTGTTCCACTTCCTAAATAAGCATAGATTTTCAACCCAGAACAAAACGCCATACTCTGTTCCACCATTATATCAGGTCAAAGAAGAGAGTTCAGACACTCCTTTCCCCACCATATACAGAATAAAAGCAAGAGATATATCTCAGTAGATAACTACGAGGCATAAGTAGGAAATACTTAACAGGAGAGCAATACAGCAATACGACATAGGATGAAAATATATCGGGCCTAACGAGCGGATCCCACTCCAAGAATTATACTTTACCCCAAGTAGAATGCTAAATATCCTACAAATTATGTCTTAAGCCACATACTGAATAAAAGAGATGGCCACTATCAAATTCATCAACATAAGTTTAGAATCCCTACCTAATGTACAAAAGAAATCATTCAGAGATTGACACAGAAAACAGGCACAACTATATTACACAACCACATCATTTGTTTTCTTCACGGTCCCAGAGATCTACCATACAGATATTACATAGAACGTAAACAAAGATAATCAGAACACGAGCCAAGAATTAAACAGCGGCAGAGGAGAATTGACAATTAAAAAGCCTATAAATGCAAAGACTTCTGTTCCATACCTCATTGCCTGTCTATAATTGGATTGAATAGCAAATAATTCAGATATACGGCGGTTCACTTACTAATTGCCTCGGCTATTAACTTCCATACTCAATTTCTGTATTATTATTTGTAACCCTTTAAGGAGATAAACCTATTTGTTAAATATTAGAATTTATATACAGATTCATCCAGGAGATATTTACTGTTCTTCAGAATCCTCCGCAGCGAATTACATACTTTACATTTAAGTCATAGATAGACCTTGATCTAATTTTTAAGCTACAATTAGATAAACCCTGGATTAGAACACATTCAATATATTGAAAGATTCGAAATTTAATTCTACGGACAATGTGTGGACATACACTCGTATACTAATCTCCCCTTTTTCAATTAGATCTATACATCAACACTACCATCCGAATTCACCAGCACAAAAACCAACAAAACTTTTTTTTATCTTAAGTCATCGCGATTCACAGCAAATAACCGTACCGATGTTTACGCTAATAACGTATCCATAGCTTAACACACTTGCGCTTAACATGACACACGTTAGAATATACTGGACTTATAGTCCATACTTTATCCTTCGACTTACACCGCAGTTGTCATTTATCTCATTTACTATTCTCTGTTTATCTTTTTTTCTATTCACATATCACTATAATATAACTTTACGGATGACGATTTTAGCTCCACGTAAGACGAGGGACTCATACAATTTCTCACCGCAAACTATCATATTAACATAACAACATAAACGCATCCAGCAAATACCATGATAAGAACTGATAAAACCATATTTTGCTTCTAAAGAAAAACTACAAACATCAAAAACTAGACAGTTACCAGAGCGCCCTTAATGTACAGTTTAATAAACCCTCACACATTAAACCATTATCCAAACAGAACTTAAGACCTACCCATAGTTTAAGATACCTAAAACTCTAACAAAGCTTATTAAGCAATTCTCACTTACTATGTAAAGATTTACTCAGTAACTAAAATATCACCCAAAGCCCTCTAACGATCTTAAGAAACTTACCATCCATTCAGTAAGACTAAAAAATTAAAACACAAGTTAACAGAACACACAACTCCTCGAACTACCCGCATTCAGCACCACACTCCCCTCCATACATTACGACCGTCACGTACTCACTGCTACCATGCATCTCTTAGCTAACCCCATACATACACCTTCATTATTACCCCCCCCGCACAACCTCATCTTAACCCCTTCTACCACAACTGCATCACACATCTTGACTTCACACACAGCTTACTCAATATTCCAATTTAAAAAATTATTAAATCTACATTATATATAAGAACGCTACGACCTTAGAATTATTAATTCCTTAGAAAAACAAAATACCTTCATTATATATTTAAATTTCAGCAAATCTAGGAATTCGGGAAATAATGATCTTAGATGATCTTGTTTCTACTCACCATCATAACGACATGTCAAAGCATTAGAGTACAAGAAAATGAAGAAACAAAGATTCTGCCTGGTTTGGTTTTATACCGAACCGGAGAAGTGAGTTTTATAGAAGGATATTTAGATCTAATCGTTTCATTAGAATGTCCCTCAGACGTAAAAGAAACTGTTATAAAAACAACCAAATTAGTGAACAACATCAAAGACTCCTTCTTACCAACATTCGAAGCCACATTTCTGAATGTTTCGATCACACAAAGGGCTCACCAATGGGAATTTAAACTTATGACCATTCGAGTAAAAGTTCTTGCCCAGAAATTAAATGAAGTAAATGAATTACCTTGGATCTCAGCACGATCAAGAAAGAAACGAGCTGCTTTTGAGTTCGGAGGAGACGTCCTCAACATTCTTTTTGGTACGGCTACAGATAAACAAGTAAAGCTCCTTAGGAAAAAAATTAACATCTTAGGAAACTACGCTTCTACATCAAACCTACTCATTACCGAACTAAAAGAGCACTCATTACCGAACTAAAAGAGCAATTAAAGGCAAATACTCGCACATTAATCAACTTTAGGGATAGCCTACGAAAGTTAATTGAATTCCAAACAAGTCTAAGTGCTACGCATAATATTATAAATCAATTGGGAAGTATCCGGGCATTAGTAAATTTAATCGAGCAAGCTATAACTAGTATACACAATATTCACCAATTGGTGATAACCTCTCTTCAACTCGCTAAAAGTAAAATTACTAACTCCCAACTTTACTCTCCTATATTCCTCTTACCCTTCATTCTAGAAATGAACAAAGAAACTAAACTACATACGGTCATACCTCTAGAAACAAAAACATACCAATCCTTCTTGACTTACTCTTGGACTATTCAATCTGCAGCTAGCCCTTATGAATTAATTACCTTAATACCTTTTATCTCAGTGGAGAAATTCACTTCTTATAAACTTATACCTTTTCCTACCCATCTTCCTTTAAACAAGTCTCTTGTTCGAGTTATGTACAATGACCCAAACAACTATTTCTTTGTGAATTACGGTCAACGGAAATACACCTATCTAAAGGAATCGGCACATCACCTTTGTCGACATTTAGGCCAACTAGCAGTTTGCCCTCAATCCCAAGTATTAGCTTCTATTGATGATCAGTCTTGTTTGTTAGCACTCATCCTAAATTTTACCAATGATTTTTCACACTGCCCTATTGCAGAGTACAAACCTGTAGAACCCTATACTGTCACTCTAGGACACTTCACTCTTATTTCTTTTTCAGAAAAAACTAGGGCTTCAATCGCATGTGAGAAACCCAACTCCATACAGCATGTGTATGACTATGTCTTTACTATTCCTCATGGATGTGCATTTATTTCTTCTAAATTTCAATTCAAAAATCCCATCCATCTAGAAAAGAACATCACACTCTCTTCCTTGATCTCTCACTCTGATCATGTTCTGTTCAACTTTCTATCGCATGTTGCTCTACCTAACATCTCCTCTGTTCTATTTCCTAAGTTTCAAGCTCTGAAGGAAATCCATTGGAACCAAAGACTAGATCAATTAAATCAATCAATGCACCCTTTTACCCCGTATTTTCCACAAATGAAATTCATCCCATACATCGGAGGAGGAACCTCAGGAACTATCTTCTTCCTTGCGGTTCTTGTTATCGCGTACTTCGTTTGGACTAAAAGAACATACCTTTGTAGGAAGTGCATACCAGTAGTATCGAATCCAGCTGAAAGCATCCCACTTCAGGCAATCCCAACTTCTAATGTTCGAATACAACTAACACCTGAAGATGCACCTCAGGATAGTGCGGTTCAGATTAGATCTCTGTCCCGTTCCCCAACTCCAGCCCAGAGACTATCCATTCTACCTCGACCTCCTATGCCTCTTCCAAATACTCGAGCCATCACTTCGGCTGAAGCTCACGTGACATATTCCAATTGAAAACAGTCTTTAGGGTAAAGACTCCTTCACAAAAGAGGGGTCCTTTATCGGAATAAAGGTGTATATAACATATATATTATATATAATAATATATAATATATATATATATATGAACCCTTTCTTCAGAACATAATCAAACGGATTTCTTACTCTTGAAAACGATCAAAAACGTCCGTTGAAACTAAGATATTGTCACGTCTCAGTACCTCAGTTCGATATCCAAACGAACGCAAATTTACATGTCTCGCTTTGTACGCATTACTTCCACCCACCTTGGCTCTTGCCTTCTCCTTCCCGAAAGGAAATTTAGTCTTTCTGACGCTATAAAAGCAACCAGTTGTGAATGTTGACGATTGAAGTGGAAGTGATTTTCTGATTGTGTAGTTACACGCTAATATATATATATATATATATATATATATATATATATATATATATATATACCCCTCCTATCGCTTAGTATAAAAGATATCTGTTTTAGTCAGAAATAAGGAAAAAAGACTAGTATCCTTTTGCAGTGTTTTAATATATATATATATACATACCATTTCTATGTATATATATATACCATACCTAATATATATATATGGTGTACAAAATATATATATATATACACGCATGCTTCTGTATATATATTAGATATAGCCGTATCATATATATATATATATATATATATATATATATATGTATATATATATATATATTAATAATCTATAAAAGAGCCGAACATTTATTCTCACAGTCAAATTATTACTCATTTATATATGATGAAATATTCTGGTTGGAAACAAGCTCGAGGGCAGAGCTCTCTCATTTAATATCTAACCTCGTGGGACAAAAAGCTGAGGAGGTAATAAATCTCTAGGTTTTGTAATTTTATTAATAAATAAATATTGTGGTATTTATGCTGATAAAAATATTAACTATCTGAGAAAATTATCTAAATAGAAGGTTATTTAAATGTTCTATGAATGTAATCTAAAGCATGTAAACAAAAATCAATACATGCAACCAAATTATGAAATGTATATTTAATATCTTAATCGAAGTGTTTTTATTACAGCGTAAATTGTTTATGTGTAATATTATTCCTAATTTTCCTTATTAAATTTCCTAGGTTTTTTTAACTGTCGATTTGAATCTCTGCGGAAACGCAAAAATAAATTGGATATTGATACTGAGTGTTACTCCAACTCCTTGATAGTTCACTTATTTCTCAAGAAGAAAAACTTTGTGACATATTATATATAGTATATATATTATATATATAATATTTTATATATATATATATATAATATATATTATATATATATATATATTATATATATTTTTATATTATATATATATATATATATATATATATATATATATATATAATATATATATATATATATATATTATGTTTTTATTTATATTTATTTATATATATATATATACTCTATTATTACATCTCCTTGATCATATTTTAATTTTGATTCAGATGTTTTAAATAGTGAGACGTCCTTAGAAAGATTGAGTGAAAACAGATTAGTAGAAGAAGCACAAAAATGTTCAATATGCTTTGGAAATTTAAGTAAAAAAATTGGGTCTCCAGAACCATGTGATCATTTCTTCTGTCTGAAGTTGCATTTGAATGGGGAAAGGTATGTTCTTAGCATGGAGCCATGACTCCTTTATTTATTTATTTAAATTTTTACGCAATTGTTAAAGATTAAGTAAATTTTTAAATATGCGTTATTCTTATTTTATCGATAAAAATCTATATTGATGTTGATGTAGACGATCCCATGTTATTTTCATAAATTTCTATATATTTTTTTTTGGATTTTCATTTCAAATTCAATGTCGTACTTTACAAATAAAATTTTTTGCAACAAGTTTTTGAAATGTTAATTATGCTTTTATTAATTAATATTAAATATTTATTGTGATTATTATTATTATATTATTACTTATTATTATTATTTGTTGTAATTTTTTTTTTCAGAGAAAACAAACTTGCCCACTTGATAGGAAAAGTTTTTCGACAATAGAAAGTTTTTTAAGAAGAGGGAAAGGTGTAATACAACAATCATTTGAATATTATTTTGATGTCCTATAATTATAAATAAAAGAATAAGGCAATTTTACTTGAACAAAGAGTTAACCAATATATTGAAAATTGGTTTTGAGGACATAGGAGGGAACACAAGGCCTAACCGTGGCTCATTGTTGCGAATCCTGAACTCATGAGGCATAGGGTCAGGGTTCGATCACTCGACCGCATAACCGAGTAAACAATACCAACAGAAGACCCCTCCTCGAAAGGAACTATGCCTGTGAACATAAAAAATACTAAGAAAGCGTTTCCTTTCATTCCCCTTTTCTTTGTTGAAATCCAAATTTCCTTAGTTTCCTTTTTCCTTTCGTTTCCTCACTTCCTATTTATACCCTAATACCTTTAAAATTGTCTATTTAAACAAATGAAGTGAAATCTTTGAATCCTACTACTTTTTATAATAAAGCATTTTATAATGACCGTTAAAAATCTTATTTCTATTAGTTACATCATAAAAAAAAAATAAGTTTAAATGTTTAATTCAAAGTGAAATGTACTGTGGTGTCGATTTTTTGTTAAATCCGTTTGAGGGTGATCCTAATCTAATAACATGATATTTTAAAAAGGATAATCGATTTTATAATATTGCCAATCTAAGAGAGTTGCTATTTCGTTTTAATTACAGAATGTGTTTGAATGCTTGCAATTGATATAAAAAAAAATTAATAATTTAGACACACATTTACACATAAATATTAAAAATTATTTCACTAGAATATGTAAATATCCAAAAACTTTCTACCATTGGAATACCATAGGGTAAATGCACAGGCAGACTGCCGTACAGCATGGCAGACCGTAAGCTCTAATGCACGCGAGCGTGCCCAAAAGAACCTTCGGCAGCGCGCATTAGAAAGGGCGAGCGATCTGCCATGGCATGTAGCGCCAGCCTGCTGTGCATTTACCCTTTGGTATTATTAAAATTAAAAGTATTACGTGATTTATTGCAAGAAAATTTCTTATAGGAAATTACAAAGTCTAAGAACAAATGAAGTTTTAGAATTTTCATTTAATTTTTAATAAATTTATTTTAAATAAGCAACATTTAATTTAATATATACGTAATTATAAACAAATATTTAATTTTTTAAAAATATTTAATGTAAATTTAGTCGAAACCGACTCTTACGTGTTCGAACAAACTATAGTTATATTTATGGGGTAACAAGGATGTCCGATAACTTACGATTATTAGAAAAATTATCGATATTTGATAGTTACCCTCAAACGGACTATTACCCAGGGATGGCACGAAAAAAATCAAATAAAAATCAATTGGTTTTTTTACTCCTGATTTATTTGATTTTATTGATTTTTTTGATTTTTTTTTATTATTGTTTATTTTTTTTGTATATTTAAGTGATTTAACTTCAATAGAAATAAAAAATTAAAATAAAACTATATATATTATGAAGTTTTTAATAATTTTTTTTTCAATTTTCAACAAACTATTGGCATTGTAACCCGTAAGTCTGTAACATTCTTTAGTGTTTCTGTTTCATTGTTTTCCATTGTAAGATTTTGAACCCAGAGCTAGGGCCTAGGGTTAAAAATTGAAAATTAATGCCAGATGCAGACTAGTTATATATATTGTTTTTGTATAATGTCGTATAATAGATATGTTAAGCCAGTATTTGAATATTGTCTACAATTTTAGCACCCTTATTAAAAAAGACATAGAAATGCTGAAGAGGGCGCAACGTAAAGCAACGAGGAGTAGATTTTTGGCTTTGAGGATAAGAAAAGGCTTGAAGTTGTCTAGATAGGCCATGCGGCTTCTTAATTATTCATTCTTATCTTATTATTTATTACGGGTTGACTGGGACTTCTAAGAGTTGCCAATGCAGGCTTCTTAATTACGCTAATTTTTAATTGATTGACTGGGACAGTCTAAAAAATGGACCATGGCGGCTTCTTCAAGTATTATTCTTATTTATTATGAGTTGACTGGGACGGCTTCTTAATTATTATTTTTAATTATTAATTATTATTGGTTGACTGGGACAGTCTAACGATAGGCCCATGCGGCTTCTTAAGTATATTTTTATTTATTATTTGAATATTTATTATGATTGACTGGGACATTCTAGAGGGCCAATGAGGCTTCTTTATTATTAAATTTTATTGGTTACTGGGACAGTCTAAAAAAGACTATGCGGCTTCTTATTTATTTTATTTCTTATTTATATGAGTTGACTTGGACATTCTAGAGGCGCCAATGCGGTTTCTTAATTATTATTATTAATTATATGTATATTATTATTGGTTGAGCTGGGACAGTTCTAGATAGGCTTATCTGCTTCTGAAAGTAATTATTCTAATTTATTATTTATTGGGTTGACTGGGCATTCTAGAGGGGCCAATGTGGCTTCTTAATTATTAATTTTTATTGGTTGACTGGGACAGTTAAAAAGGACCATGCGGCTTCTTGTATTTTCTTATTTATTGGGTTGACGTGGAACATTCTAGATGAGGTTAATGCAGCTTCCTCCTAATTATTATTCAAATAAATAATTAAGGAAGCTGCATTGACGCCTCTAGAATGTCCAAGTCAACGCTATAATAAATAGATAATACAAAAAGGCCGCATGGTCCTTTTTAAGACTGTCCCAGTCAACGCAAATAAATTAATAATTAAGAAGGCAGCATTGGCCCTCTAAAATGTCCCAGTCAACCATAATAAATAATAAATAAGAAATAATACTTAAGAAAACCGTATAGGCCTATCTAGAACTTTCGCAGTCAACGGCAATAATAACTTAATAATTAAATAATAATTAAGGCCACATTGATCCCTCTAAAATGTCCGCAGTCAACTCATTATAAATAAGAATATACTTAAGAAGCCGCCATGGCCTTTTTTAGACTGTCCCAGTCGACCAATAAAATATTAATAATTGAGAAGCCGCATTGGCTCTTCTAGAATGTCCCGGTCAACCCATAAAAATTAAGATTAAGAAATAATTTTTAATAATAACTTATGGAATGAAAAAATAGAATCTTAATTAAGAAGCCACATGGGCCTACCTACACAGCTCCCATCAACAACAATAATAATAATTAAGATAATAATTAAAAAGTCACATTGGCCCCTCTAGAATGTCCCAGTCAATCCCATAATAATTAATAAATAAGAATAATATTCAGAAGGCCTCCCCCCATGTAAGCCTCTATATTTTTTAATTCTCAGTGATGAGTAATAATTAATGATTAATGAATAATTTATTCTTATCTATTAATTATGGGTTGACTGGGAACTCTAGAGGGGCCAATGAGAGATAGGCCCATGCGGCTTCCGAATTATTATTCTTATTTATTAATTTTTGTTGGGTTGAGCTGGGACAGTGTTATGGTAGGCCCATGTGGCTTCTTAATTATATACTATTCATTATTACATTAATTATTATTATAAAATATTATTCTTAATTCTAATTTTTATGGGTTGACTGGGACATTCTATGGGGGCCAAAGCGGCTTCTCAATTATTAATTTTTATTGGTTGACTGGGAAAGTCTAAAAAGGACCATGCAGCTTCTTAAGTATTATTCTTATTTATTTTGAGTTGACTGTGGACATTCTAGAGAGATCAAGTGTGGCTTCTTAATTATATTTTTATTATTAATTTATTTCATTAATCATAGCTGGGCATGCCGCAACGATTTTCGGCTAATCGGCTACGCCGCACTCTTATAGCCGTAGTCGTAGCCGAAATTTTTTTTAAATAGTCGGACAAGCCAACGACGCACTGCATTTTTCCGCGGCTATCGTTTCGGCTATGGAATTTTTTTAAATTAATTAAGTGAACCCTAACTCCGTTCTCCCTGATGACAAGTCACTTTCGAAAACGGGTTTTATATTGGTATGAAAAAGGCGTGGCATTGTAGTGATAAGTGTGTAATAATATTTTCAGTCTTAGTTCTATACTAATACGAATAAGATGTGTCAAAAGCTAAAAGAAGAAAAGTGCAACCTGTTTTAAACACGCAGTTTTATTCAAAATTCCTTTGTGATGTTCTTGTCATGTTATTATTTTATTAATTAGTATTATATTATTATGTTACTAAGTAATTAAGTAATAATTATTATAATTATAATTTACTGATAGTAAGTTACTTAGTTCTAAGTAATTAATACTAAGTAAATATATATATAACAAATTAATTAGTATATAGTATATATATATATATATTATAGTTATATTATATATAGTATATATATAATATATATATATAATATATATATATATATATAATATATATATATATTATATAATTAAGATTATAATTTACAAATATACTGAAATTTAATTAAATAATTTGTAATAATATAAACATAAATATTATTAAAATAATTAAATCATGGATAATTTGTGACTAGGACGCAGAGGTGTTTTCTGGAGACAGTTTCAGCCGCTTGCCAGTAGTAGCTTAAGGAGCAGCTCTCCCATTTTAAATGAGAGCTGTGACATGGACAGCCAAAGATCTCTTACTGATCCTGTCACTGTAACCCTTGATTGTGAGGAGACGAGGGATCCTGGAAACCAAGGCCAAGAGGGCAACGAGGATGCCGTCAAAGAGTTGAAAAGCTATTTGCTCACTCTTGAGAGGTAAGAAACTCGCCTCCATGCTATAGTAAAGACTAAAGACTAAAGAGCATAGTAAAGAGTAAAGACTATAAAGTAACCAAATTAAATCTTTAAATAAAATCTAGTAAATTAACTTTTTTTGAATTTTTTCATGATTGAACATTTAAATATGAAATTACAATAGTCAAATTCAAAAAAATTAAAAACTTCTATTTATTTCAGTTTCTTCATCTTTGAAAAATTTTTGAGGACTGATGAGAAAGTTGATGGGGTGTCTCTTAGGAAGATTCACACTGGTGTTGCCAAGTGTAAACATCCTGCCTGCAAAGGGAAGAAGGGGCTTTCCTACAGCACCCAGACAAGGTCCCACCTCAAGCAGCATTACAAGCATGTAAGTTTAAATAATTATTAATTAAATAATTTAGATAAGATCACAACAACTAACTGGTGTTGCTAGTTAATTAGTTATCAAGATTTAAACACTCTTGTATAAAGTCTTGATACTTTATACAAATGTTATCAAAGAAAATTAAAAAATTTGTAATTAAAGTTTGTATTATTTTTATATACCAGATGCACAATGACCTTCTCCCTCACCTCTCTGCAGCCATTGAAGGGCTTAGCAAGCGCGGTCGCTCCAGTTCAAGGGAGAGTGAGTCTCGCAAGCGTCAGATGTCTCTGGATGAGAGCTTCAGGTCAAAGTTCAGCCAGCAGAGAGCAAGACAAGGTTACACCAGGTGAAAAAATTCAGAAACATAATATTAGTTATTTTAATTGAACTCAATTTTTTTTAAATAGGTATATGAGCGACTTAGCGTCTTCACGTTTTAAAAATATTTTTATTAAAAATTTAAAATATATTGATTTATTAACTTAATTACTTTTTCATCATTAGGTGGTTCATTCATTCAATGATGCCACTGGATTTAGCTGATGATCCTTACACGAAGGAGATGTTTTACCTCATTAATCCCGAGTTTCATCCCACCTCAAGGAGGACTTTGAGCAGGGATATTGAAAAGCTGATGCAAAAGGGGAAGACTCGACTGATAAACAACCTCTTCCACCAGAAGTGGGTGGCCACTACAGCCGACAGTTGGACCGCCCACAATAGGTCCTTCTTGGGAATGACAGTCCACTGGATTGACAGGGTCAACCTCAAAAGGTGCCATGCAACTTTGGCGGTCAGGGAGGTGAAGGTAAGAAAATTAAAAAGTTAAATTTTGTCATTTTATACCTTAGTCTCATAACCATAAGAACATATGAGGTGTAAATATTATTTAATTTACAGACTAAAACAATAAAATTATTGTCTTTAGGAAAGGCAAACTCACCAGTTACTGGGGAAACTAATCACAGAGATTCATCATGAGTTTAGCATCCACGGTAAGGTGAAGGCCACCACTACGGACAATGGCACCAACTACGTGGCAGCCTTCAACGCCTTTGGTGAGTCCAACCAGGACCAGGAGAACCTTCCTATGGACCCTGATTATCCTGACTTGGAGATTGTGGATCTCCAGGAGCTCCTGAGGGCTGAGGGTGACAACCCAAGTCTGCCGCCTCAACACCGCTGCAGGTACTTAGAATTCGCGAAAACTAGTGCTAAATGCTACTAATATATATTAATAATATTATTAAGTAATAAGTATTAACAAATAAAGATTTGTCATTTAAGATTTAACTAATAATCTTTGAATTTCTTGAATTAAATATCTTATTGTTTCAGTGCTCACACACTCAATCTGTTGGCGACAACAGATGTGAGTGATATACAGGGCTGGAGCAAGGGGGGCTCACAGTGGAGGAGGACCATAGCTAAGATCCAGGCCCTGTGGAACCTTCAGAACAGGGCCCCAGTGGTGGCCAACCAGATCAAGATTGTCGCCAAAAGAAAACTGAAGACTCCTGTGGTGACAAGGTAGTAGTAGTTACTATTAAAAAAAGAAATTTAGCGTAAGAAATTGTTGCCGATTAATTATAGACAAGTTCATTTTATAAGTTTTTGATATTTTATATAAAGTTATATTTATTTCTGCAGATGGAACTCCCTATATGATAGTGTGATGGTCCTTCTGGAGGTTTTAAGGGTCGAAAACCAAATGGATGCCATAAACACCATCCTCATCAAGCAGCCCAAGGGAGGTTCCCCTCTCACAGAGGTAGACGTCGAGGTAAATATAAAGTATTTTTAAAGTAGCAATTGCTCTTTTAATATTTTTATTTATAATTTAATAAATTTATTAAATTATAAATCTCCTCACAAACCCAAACCCCCTCCATTAATCCCTGTTCTGTACCTGTACCATCGCTCTTGCTTGCCCAACACTCATATCGCTACTTCGTAAACAATCTCTAACTGAATATATCCACCTTTTTTTCCGGTCGTCCGACAGGCAAAACACTCTCACATGTGCTCTTATACACTTTCTTAACCAATATGGTGTTCTCCACCTTCTCCACATGTCCAAACCATCTTACAAAATCCTCATCAAATTTGGCAGTCTTTTCCCTTACCCGCAAGACACGCTTCCATGATAAACTCGTTCCTCATCTTATCCAATCTCCTAACTGCCAAGAACGCCCTCAGATTGTCCATCTGTACAACCCTCACTCTTGATCTATTCGCCCTATTCCATACAGATACCTCGCTCTCGTGCTCCCGTATTTTTATTAATAATCAATTATGCTTACGTAACTAAGCAATATATTAATTTTCACTCTTTCAGGTCATGAACGAGTACACATTGGTCATGCAGCCTGTGGCGCAGTGTCTTGATATGCTTCAGGGGGAGAAAAGGGCATACATGGGCACCCTCCTACCCCAACTTTGGTTGATGAAGACCAGCCTTGAGGAGAAGAGTGAAAATATTCATCTTGTGTATGCAAGGCCACTAGTACAGGCCCTCCTCAGTGGCTATGAAAAGAGGTTTGGCCACCTCTTTCAGAATAGGGATCTCCTTATGGCCACTGCCCTTCACCCCTCCTTCACCCTTAAGGCCCTAGAAAGCATTGCACCTGACATGGTGGAGGAGATCGGGGACAGGATTACCCGGAAGATAGGGGACTCCATCAAACCCACTGAGAAACAGCAGCAGCGTCAGCTTGGCCAGCCAACAGAAAAAGAACCCCACAATTCAGACGCACTCCTATTCAGTAAATTGTTTTCTAGAGTATTGGTACGCAGAGCAAGCCAGCAACAGGATGTGGAAATCGTCATACGAAAGTCCATGGAGGAGTGGGTGCCCTCTCAAGAAGATCCGAGCTGTTCCTGTTTCCCCAACCAGCATAGGGAGATATGGATAGATCTATTTATAAAATATAATACCCCCATTCCTAGTTCAGCAGCTGTGGAGAGGTGCTTCAGCGCGGGTGGGGACATCCTCAGGGCCAAGAGATCGTCCTTGAAGGAGGAAAGGTTTGAGGACCTTCTTTTCCTCAAAGGAAATATGGACCTCCTGCAGGAAGTGATTAGCCAGGAGGACATGGAGGAGGAAGAGGACCTATAGCTATGAAAGTATTTAACTATTTATGTAGTTAACATTTAATAAAAAAATTAAATAAATCTGTTTTACTATCTTATAAAAGGTTTAAAATGTAAAGGCATGCTTTCGTTATCGCGCAAAAGTTTACTTTGTAATTTAACGGTATCGCCGTAGGATAGCCGAATAGCCGCATAGTTAATGCCGCACTGAGGTTTTCAAAAATGCAGTCGGATAGCCGACGACGCACTAGTTAGGTGGCAAAGCCGAATAGCCGATGACGGACCTCGAAAAATTATAGCCGCGCCCAGCTCTGTTGGTTAATTGGGACCGTCTAGAGAGGCCCATGCTGCTTCTTAAGTATTATTCTCATTTATTATTTATTATGGATTGATTGGGAGATTCTAGAGGGGCCAATGAGGCTTCTTAATTATTAATTTTTATTGGTTGACTGGGACAGTCTAAAAAGGACCATGCTGCTTCTTAAGTATTATTCTTATTTATTATGAGTTGACTGGGACATTCTAGAGAGGTCAATGCGGCTTCTTAATTATTAGTTTTAATTATTAATTATTATTCGTTGACTGGGACAGTCTAGATAGGCCCATACATCTTAAGTATTATTCTTATTTTATTTTGTTTATTATGGGTGACTGGGACATTCTAGAGTGCCAATGCGGCTTCTTAATTATTAATTTTATTGGATGACTGGGACAGTCGTAAATAGGACCATGCGTCTTCTTAAGTATTGTTCTTATATATTATGGGTTAAATGGGGACATTCTAGAGGGGTTCATGGGGCAGCTTCTTAATTATTATTCTTCAATTATTATTATTATGGTTGACTGGACAGTTTAGATAGTCCCAATGCAGCTTCTGATATTATTCTTTTTATTAATTGTAATGGATTGACTGGGACATTTCTAGAGGCCAATGAGGCTTTTTAATTATTATTCTAATTATTAATTATTGTTTTTTGACTGGGAACAGTTAGGTAGGCCCATGTGGCTTCTTAATTATAAATTACTATTCATTATTACATTAATTATTATTTAATTATAAAAATTATTCCTTAATTCTAATTTTTATGGGGTTGAATGGGAACCCTTAAATTGGATTTGCGTCCTCTTACCTGTCTCTTTATATTATATATATATATATATATATTTAATTATATATAAGAATAGGCCTACTCTGTACTTTATATATATATATATATATATATATATATATATATATATATATATATAATATATATATATTATATGCGTGACCGTCACGAATTGAAAAATCAAAAAAAATCAATAAAATCAAAAATTGATTTTTTTCTAAAAAAATCAAAAAAATCCCCAACCCTGCTATTACCCCATTTTTTTTTGCTTGCGATTTTGATTTAATTGAGCATTAAATATACTACAGTGTAATCAAAAATTTTAAATACATTTGAAAAATGGGTCATCGAAGAGGCAGGCATGTAACTAAAAAAACTATACAAAGCTACAAGAAAATAAAAAAAAAAACATTTTATTAATCAGGAGACATTTTTAATCCATGTTTTTTTAAAAAAGATCAATAAAATAACGCTTTTGAAAATTTAAAATTATTAAAAATGATGGAAAGCTGTATGATAAGCATCGTTTCTTGAGAATTACGAAGTACCGAGAAAGCCGCAAAGTTGCCAAATGTTGAATTTTTTTTTTAACTAAAGGCTGGGTAAAAGTTAAAGATGGCAGAGTCGGGGTTTCTCGGCCTACTGGGGGACGACTTCGTCCCCCCCTCTGTCCCTCCGTCCGCTCGAACCCCCTAAAAAGGATATAAAAAGAAAAAATAACATTTTCTCGCAAGCTAAAATAATAACTTATTTTGGTAACTCTTTCTTCGTGAAATAATGGGCAGGGATTCAAGGTCAATCACAGGCTTCGCAGTCGTACGCTTCAGATCTAAGATTATACTAATATTAAGGTGTTATTAATAAATATTAAGAACTTAAAATAATTTTTTTTTAAAGTTTCCATCGATGAAATGCTTGCTGAAATAAAAATGTTATTTATTTTCCCAGAGATGGTTATAGTTTTCTAGTTACATGCCTGGCCTTGAAAAAATGTTTTGAATTACTAAAAAATTTTAATTTACGTAAACTTAAACAGGCTCTGTATTTCCAAATATTTGGACTGAATGAAACCTTTTGGGAGTCTCATTTCCACTATTAAAAAATTGTCGCTCTACCTATGCTGAAGATGGAAACGTCGTGTTATATCGCAAGAACATTTCTATGGGAAAATGAGTAGGGGAAGAGATACAGAAATCATCCAGGGTGGAGAATTAGATAAAAAACTAGGCCGAAGAGATAGTTTTATTCACTGGTGATTCACTAACAGATATATTAGAACGAATAAGATGAGGAAAGCAGATTTTTTGAATTGATGAAGATATCAGGTATTTTTATCAGTAGGAGAACCAAAGTCAACACACTTACGTGGACACATTGTTTCTTTCCTGATTGTTACGAGAACTGGTATCATTGAAGAGTGGATTTTCTGAAAAAAATTTGAAGAAATGAACCTGCCAATTCCATTAGTGGTTAGGGTCCTCACATTTTCAGCAAACTCTGAATCATGTTCAATGCCAAAGCAGAATTTATTGCAAGGTTTAGCGTAGATGTAACATAATGTACCCATAACCCCTTGCCGGAAAATAGTTTAGGGCAGGATGATGATGGAGAATATTAGACTAAGGATTTCAAGATTGTGGTTAGAATTACCAATATGAGGAAAAGTTGTATTTAATTCGAGAATTGAGGTGAAGCACAAATCGAGCGTGTTTAAGAATACCGAATGATTTGGCCTCCTTTCCGGCTTTTTCAGTATGAGAAAAACTCAATCACTTTTACGTTGAAATCATCCAAATAGAAAACCAGCTCAGCATCTGGCCGTGAAAATGTAACCGTCTTGGGAACCTTAATACTATGAAGATGGATTTTGTGCCATAGACTAATGAGGTTATGAAGGTTAGAAGTTTTCAAGAGGTATTACGGAAGAATTAAATGTTTATATAAGCACAGATTGACTCAACCCTTTAGTAAGAATCTGTAAAATGTCGCAAGTTAGAAATGTTAAGGTTATTAGAGAAGAATCTATGGATACCTGTGCAGTGGCGGCTCCAGGCCAGGCCAGGGCGACCTGGGCAATCGCCCTTGGCCACGCGCATTATAAGGGCCTCGCGCGCATGCAGAGGCTAACAGATTTAACGCCCCATATCGCATGAGCTTCGAAATATATATATATATATATATATATATATATATATATATATATATATATATATATAATGTGCAGATTTTAATACTTTATATACTTGCATGGGCGTAGGCAGGGGGGGGGGGCACTTGCCCCCCCTAAATCTTGGCAAAATAAAAAAAATGAACCTTATACGTTTGCCAGACGACGTTTTTAAGGTTTATTAGTAGAAAAACTGAAAAAGATGTATCAATAGATGGCTAATGAAGGAGTAATTACTAATTAGTAACGTATTATAAATATACACTTTTTCTATAGTTTTAATGTTTTCGTTTTCACATTGGCTTGAAGTCAACTAGCTGTGTGGTTTTTATACAGCTAGCTTCTTACAGTATTCTCCGCTAGTTAACTCAGTATGTCGATAGCATTTGGCGGCCTCCAAAGCTAATATATATATATATATATATATATATATATATATATATATATATATATATATATATATATATATATATATATATATATATATATATATATGTATATATCACTCAACCTTTGCCCCCCCTAAATGAAATCCTGCATACGCCCATGTAAACTTGTGTATGTTTTCTACGAAAACACTGCCCAGGACCCTGCAAAGCCTAGGGTTGCCATTGCCGCCCAGTGCCCCGTAAAGTCTAGAGCCGCCACTGTACCTGTGTCTCATACATAAGTGAAATGTTAGAATGAGAGTTGATCAACAGGCTAGAAACTAGCGAGCAGGCCACAGACATTAGCAAAGTTGATCGAAAACTCGCTTCAACGTCAACCATCTCTTGTACGAATGCTTAAAAGTTAGGCAAATTGACACAAATAAATAAACGTTTTATTATAATTAGTAAACGTTGAATGGTTCAAAGTTTTTTAATTTTATTTCTGAATGCAACAAATATTTAATTACTGCCCAACTCTAATTAAGGTTAAGGTTGTCAAAATGAACAACTTTTATTTAATTTTTTTTTTAATCATCACCATACCCTTAGGTGAAAGCTCGCCGCAGTAAACAAAAAAAATCCACCCTAGGGCTTCACGAGACTGCGATTAGTTCTCACTGTGGTATCTCCTCAATGTAGGGTTCAGCCTTTGGGCCAGGCAGCCCACAATCAGACCCCTCACAAAACCCCACCATTCAATACTATTATGCACCTTTCTTTTCACCTCTGCCACACGCACTCCTTCCCACCAGACATTTCTATACTGCCTCAATCCACCTTTTTTTCGGTCTCCCAGCCGGTCGATCTCCAGAACACAACACTATACATCCGCTTAACCAACCGATTATCATCTATCCTTGCCATATGTCATCTCACTATTTGTTAACTCCCTATCATTCTTAATCTTCCCATATAATTCCCTGTCCTTTTTAATTTCTTTGATGTAGATATTCTGACTAAGGATAATATCCTCCTCCCGTTCTTCTATCACTACCCCTATGTATTTAAAACATCCCTCTTCCTCATTTCCGATTTTTCGACGTTTCTTTAAGTTTCCTATCACCTCTTTCAAATTCTTTTGTTCCCCCGTACAATAAGTCGTCTACGTGGGAACACATAACACCTATTAACAGATTCTTCCTACTCCATCTACAGACGGTAGGATTAATAAAAATCTTTTTACCCCCTGTCTCATGCAGGGTTGTGGAGTCGGTAATTTTGAAGAGAGTGGAGTCGAGCCGGTAATTTTAAGGAGGGTGGAGTCGGAGTCGGTAATTTTCAAGAGGTCGGAGCCAGAGTCGGTAACTTTAAAGATATAGTAGAGTTGGAGTCAGAAAATTTTGAACTAACAAAGTTATGAATTGTTACTCTGTGAGTGACTTCAATCACTTTATACAAGTTCACTGACTTGCGACTTCCACAGCACAAAATGCAATTGCAAACTTCGAAGTTTTTTAACCTGCACCTTATGTTTTAATTTGGATTATCTAATAAATTCAACCTTATACCATCTATATTTAAGATGCTGAAGAAATGAAAGACTCCATGGTACGAAAAGAAATTTCTCATTGACAATGATATACTACTAGCTGCTGTTTATATTGATCTTATCTACAGGATAAGCTTAACTGAAGATCAACAACAAAACGCTAAATCTGCACTTTGCAACGTAGCCATTTGTATTTAAGGGTTGCAGGAAGTTCAAGAAGAAAAGGATACATCTGAACATATTGTAAGTAATGAAACTACAACTATCCTCATTACTACCTTCTCAAGTCATTTTTCAGAAAGCTCAGAAGATGAGTATGAAAGGTTCTAGATATTGAAGAGCTTTGTCGAAAGCATCGACTGGTTCAAGAAAAGGTCAAGTTCCTTCCTCGATCATCCTTGTATACAATATTCCATAACTTTAAACAAAATTTCTTTGCTACACTGAAAGAAGATTAAATTGATATAACTTTTAAGCTTAAATTAGAAGAGGCCATCGAAAAGTATCCAACATTTGTTCAAGAAGCTGCAATTGCTGTTACTGATCTACCTCCAACACAAGTTAGTGTTGAACAACTTTTCCTGCTCTTCGCATTATAAAATATAAAATCAGACTTAAGAGGAAAAATGAAGGAGGACCTGGCAGATGCTGTTCTATTTTTAAGAACTAATTCATTCAATGAGTAGATGACACTAGATGCAAGTTCATGTAACTAAGTAATGTAGCAGTATATATATATATATATATATATATATATATATATATATATATATATATATATATATATATATATATATATATATATATATATATATATATATATATATATATATATATATATATATATATATATATATATATATATATATATATATTTAAAAAAATTATTCTAGCCTAACTAAATCAATTCCAAACAACTCTCACCTTTCTTATGTTTTCCAGATCCACCAATTACTTGTAGTTTAACCTCGGTTAATTAAATAAACGAAAACAATATCTTTTTCTTACTGTTTACCGTGATAAATATTAATGTCAAAGAAATGGATATTTACAAAAGAAATCAGAGTGATCAAGTGAAAGTCTGAGGAAACGAGGAACTGCATAGCCTTCCGCAAAGTGCACGGGTACCCTATCGCTTTGCCCCAAAGCTCTTACCAGACCTCATACAACCCTCCTTTCTATATCGACCCACAACACTATCACAACTCTGACCCCAAAGTACCTCTATACTTATTCCAAATTATATCCCACGGTAATCTTATAAATACATGAAAACTTTTATGACCAAATATAACAATAAAATATATTTAAAAGGCCAGTCCAGGAACAACTTGCCAAGACAAGAAGAAAAATAAATATTAGTAATAAAAATAAAAACAAATAAAGCAAAGTATTGTTCTTGCGTGATCCATGACCTCCTGGACTGTTCAAAGACAATGGCAATGTGCAATGGCAGGCAAAAATAAGCAAGCAGAATCTGGAAGCATAACCCGAGTGCAAGCGACATCCAAACCTGTAACCTAAGAAAGAACAAAAAAACAATTTTTCATATATCTTTCTCTCCTCTCTCTCTTTCCCTTCCACATACTCTTTATTCCCCTTACATCCACGTGACTTTTCGTAAACACATCTGCAAGCTGGTGCTTCGTATCAACTCATTCGACTCTCGATATTCTCTTCTCTTCAAACACTTTCCATTTTATCCAGGCCATATCATTTCTCATAAATTTGCTCTGAACTTGTATAGCAGAATAAATCGCATTCTTTAAAGTCTTGCTATCAGTATACACCACTACCTCGTCTTTTACCACCATACAACTGATACCACAACTCTTCCACATATACCCCTGCATTTGTACCTTCTATAAACCCAATCGCCTCTGCTTCAATAGTTGACCTCGCAACCCTTTCCACACATTTGGATTTCCACGAAATTGGACACCTGTTCCCCTTCTCATCCGTCAAAGCTACAATATAACCCACCTGTGGATTCACTCTACCTTCATTTCCATACCACGCATCAGTATAAACTTCCACCACAATCTTACCCTCCAACTTACTCAACCACACCCCTAAATCAACCTCTTTCTCCCTCTTTAGAATGTTAATCAACTTTCTCATTTTATCCATTTTACCCCCCTTAAAAAAAACGACTTCAATCACTTACATCAAAACATAAATCAGGTCTTGTCTGCGCCCACATAACCAATTCATTTGCCCCACCAAAGATCTATACGTAGTCAATTTCTTTTTCATCTCTCTGTCACCAAAAAATTCCCTCTTATCAGGTACCACGATACTTTCCATGTACTTCTTTTGCTCCAACCACAGATCCCTCCTTTTGTTCCTGAATATTTACCCCGATATATTTAAATCCACTTGCGTCTTCTGTTCCTATTTTGACCTTCTCTTTCAAACCCCTTATGGCATTATCGAGAAACCACCGAGATTCCCCAAAACAAAAGTCATCCACATGCGTACACATAACTCCTACCAAACGACCCTTTTTCTTACACACAAAAAAGGCCGGTTGAAGCATACTCTTCTTTCCCCCTAACTCTGTGATCACATCCACCACCTTCTCATACCATGCCCGAGCAGTATCTTTGAGCCAATATACAGTGTTCTGTAACTCCCAGATATAACCAACTTCTTCTGCTTCTTTAGGAGGAGTCGCATATACACGTCTTTTAATCTTATCACCCTGCAAATATGCAGCTTTCACATCGATAGAATGACATTCCCAATCTTCCCTTTTAATCACACTTAAACACAATCTCAACACCTCTCCTGAACAAGTAGGTGCATATCCGTTATCAAATCCTCACCAGTTTCTTCAAAAACCCTAGCCACTAACCTCGCCTTACACACCATTTTACCCTCTTTCATCTTCTCTGTTATCACTCACCTAAGTGATATACACTTCTGACCTCTATCTTTAATCTTTTTAAAAACTTCATTGGCTTCCCAGTTATCCATTTCTTGTATCTTTGCTTCTAACACTATATCATCATTCCCCTTTTCATTCAACCAAGCCTCTTCATCTTCGCTAATACATTCAATGTCCTTGTAATTTCTAAAATCAATCCACCTATTCTCACCACTACCAACATCCTTTATATTATAAGAGTCACTCCACTTCTTACTTTTGGCCTTCCCCGCCCTTCCTAACACTCTAATATCAATCCTTTCATTGCTATCCTTATGTACTCCCCTGTACCTTTTACCTACATTCACCTTAACATCATGTACTTCATCCACAATCGCCTGTTGTTCCTCTTGCTCTTCCTGATCTACAGGAGTATTCACCACCACAACATCAACAAAACCATTCTCGTCTTCTTCCTCCACTTCTTCATTCACTTCGTTGCTTTCACTCCCATTATCTCATTTTCTACAGTCACCCTATCATCATCATTTTCATCAGTGTCCTTAGTAGGAACCTTGGCTAACCTTGTAATGTGCACCCTTGCCACCTCCCTTAGTATACCACCGTGTTTTACAATCACCGTTTTCCCATCTCTACCTATTACTTTCACTGGGCCCCTCCATTCTTTATCAATCTCCCTTTTATAATACACATTCTCTCCAGGTTCAACTAAATCGTATCTATGTTCCCTTATCTGGCCTTTTATTGCTCTCTTCAACCTGTCGTCACTCTCCTGTTGAATGTGTATCATCCTACTCTTTTTAACCCCTTCTAAATGCTTTAAGAGAACCTCGCTTTCTATACCCAAAACCCCTATACTCTCATCTTCTTCATTTGTACAATCAGGCAACTTAACATTTTTACCAAACACCAATTGATTAGGTGAATAACCATTCCTATTTAATAAACTATTTTTTGCTGTAACCGACCACATTAAACTTATATCCCTATTCAAACCCTCTTCTTTTAACTTCCTCAACGAATCTTTCAACAAACCCACATTTTTCTCACATTGACCGTTAATCCAAGGACTCTCAGCAGCCGTTACCCATTGAACCATACTGAACCTTTCACACAAACTTTTCATCTCCTCATTTTGGAATTCTAAACCGTTATCACTCAAAAACCTCTCGGATGCCCCATAGACGCTGATCCATTTTTTCTAGCACTTTCCACTATCTCCCTAGGTTCTTTACTTTTTACCCACACTGCCTGACAATACCTTGTACACAAATCAACTAACACCAAAAACCTTTTCCCTTCCAGTTCCTCCAAATCCATCGCCACAGTTTCATTGAAACTTTTTGAAAGCGGAAATCCGACAACGGGTCTACTCGGTGTCTTCTGAAATCTAACGCAAACCTTACATTCATCACTTACCTTATCCACAGCTAATTTTATGTCCTTACCCACAACACCATCAACCTCCTTCCCATACGCATCCCTAATCAAGTCCCATAATCTACCTCGACTAGGATGACCAAACTGAATGTGAAGTTTATTTACCGTCTGCTCCCTGTAGTTATTATTCATTAAATTGTTTCTTACACTACTTCCCCACAAATCATCTTTCATAGAAGGCCCTTCTCGCATACGTAAAATCATATACCCTTTACCATCCATCCTACATTTCACTACTATATTATCCAACTCACCAATAACCGCTTCATTTTTTTCTCATATTTAGCCTTATCCCCAAATTTTGTAAAGACTCATAACCTAACAACCATTGCACATCACCTTGGACGACCTCAGTCCGCAAAGAAAAACATTTACCATTTATACAACACGGTATATTCACCCTCCTTACGCCTTTGTAATTAGTTTCACCAAACGTATAATTAACATATATAACTTCTTTTGACTCCAAAACCACCTTTCTTTCCCAATCATTCAGATCCACTGCCACACGTCCTAGTCATCTCTCCCCAATGACGTTCTGAGGACAACCAGTGTCTATTATCGCACATATCTTTTCATACTCTCTTCCCCCACTCTCCTCACTACCTAAGTAATCCTTATTGAAATACACCTTATTTCTTTCAACACCCACGTCTTTTTTATGCACTTCACCTCTGCCCACATTCATTGATTTGTTATTCAGCACACTATTCGGACAATGATAACCAAAATGATACAAAGACCCACAAGCCCCACACTTCTTCACCCTTCCATACCTATCCCTTTTATTCATTCTCGGTTCTACCCCACACGCACCTTCTCTTGTTTGTTCTTGTCTCTCTCTACTTACCCATCCACTTTTCATTACTATTCTTTTAGTACCAAAACCTTCGCATATATTTAACAAAGCATCCTTAAAAACCTTAAACTCCCATGCTTCCTTTCCACAATAAGCCAATACCATTTGTCTTTGATTATTATCCACATTTGCTCCCTCTAACAGGTGCACGCATTTCATGTCTTCTCCTAAATCAACTTTACCCACATTCTTACACTTTTTCTCTATTACTTCATATCTATTCACATATTCTCTCATTGTTTCATCTACTTCTCTCTTAATATAAAAAAAACTCAAGAATTCTATCATACCGATCACGCTGTTGTGTTGTTCTTTCCCATATTTTTTATCCAATTCATTCAGAATTTTCTTCACTCCTTCTTCTTTCTCCAAACCTTCCCATTCTACGTCACATACACCTTCAAAAGCCTTGTCTCCTAAACTCATTAACACCTCACCGGCAGGACTCTCATAATTCTTACCTTCCACCTTATACCAGAGATTCACTTTTTTCTTCCACATCTCATATGCATCACCGTCACTCACATCCCCTTTAAAGGGAGGACACACTCTTTTTGTTCTCACCTCTGTTACAGATTCACCACATCCAGTTACTTTTGTTTCTCCTTCTCTACCCATTATCTCCCTGTAGCGTGACGTAGCGTAGCGTAACTACGCTCTGCTACCACTGTTTAAAAAAATTATTCTAGCCTAACTAAATCAATTCCAAACAACTCTCACCTTTCTTATGTTTTCCAGATCCACCAGTTACTTGTAGTTTAACCTCGGTTAATTAAATAAACGAAAACAATATCTTTTTCTTACTATTTACCGTGATAAATATTAATGTCAAAGAAATGAATATTTACAAAAGAAATCAGAGTGATCAAGTGAAAGTCTGAGGAAACAATGAACTGCATAGCTTTCCGCAAAGTGCACGGGTACCCTATCGCTTTGCCCCAAAGCTCTTACCAGACCTCATACAACCCTCCTTTCTATATCGACCTACAACACTATCACAACTCTGACCCCAAAGTACCTCTACAGTTAATCCAAATTATATCCCACGGTAATCTTATAAATACATGAAAACTTTTATGACCAAATATAACAATAAAATATATTTAAAAGGCCAGTCCAGGAACAACCTGCCAAGACAAGAAGAAAAATAAATATTAGTAATAAAAATAAAAACAAATAAAGCAAAGTTTTGTTCTTGCGTGATCCATGACCTCCTGGACTGTTCAATGACAATGGCAATGTGCAATGGCAGGCAAAAATAAGCAAGCAGAATCTGGAAGCATAACCCGGGTGCAAGCGACATCCAAACATGCAAACTAAGAAAGAACAAAAAAACAATCATTTTTATATCTTTCTCTCCTCTCTCTCTCTTTCCCTTCCACATACTCTTTTATTCCCCTTACATCCACGCGACTTTTCGTTAACACATCTATATATATATATATATATATATATGATATCGTAAACGGGGGTTAGGGATTCAACACCCCATCAAATTATTTAAGTTATCAAAATTTTTGGATAGCTTAAGTCTCTTAATTATAATTTTTAATGATAATAAAAATAATAGTTAATGAAAACAAATTAAGAGTATATATATTAATAGGAATGAGGAACATTTGTAGTTGGTGAAGGTTTCTTAGTTTATGATATTTGTTCACATATATATATATATATATGTATAGTATATATATATATATATATATATATATATATATGCAGGAGTATATATATATTTTTATATATATATATATATATATATATATATATATATATATATATATATATATTTAATTTAGATCAGGGGTCTTAAATGAAAGTTTTCAAGCTTGTAGATGATAAACAAAGTATACCTTAGTAAGGGAAATAATGATGGATAAGCATAAAGATTAAAATGATCTTGATAAACTTATAAGTGACAAATAAGGACAAATGAATTTTAATAGTAAAAGTGTAAGGTTCTTCATTTAGGTAACTCAAATAAAAGAGTTTAACTACGATATGAATGGGGATTGGCTTGAGTCTGTGGACCAAAAAAAAAGATTTATATGTGAGTATAAACAGCAATCTGAAAGTAGCTACCAGTGTTTGGAAGCAAGGTATAAAGCTAATAAGATGTTAAGTATAATAAATCGCAATATGGTTTACAAAACTAACAAAGTTATAAGTAGCTTTATAATAGCTATTTTAGGCATATTATATTGCGCACAAGTTTGGGCCCCTTATTTAGAAAAGACCTAGGTATGCGAGAGAGTGTAACAGTGCAACAAGTATGATTTCTGGCTTTGAGGTAAGAGCTGTGAGGAGAGGCTGAAGGAGTTAGGAATGTTTTCTTTAGAAAGGTGATTTCTCATAGGGAACATGATACAAGTCTATAAAATATTTACATGCATTGATAATAATACTAAGACAAATAAATTCCTCGTAGTAGACCACGGACAGGAGACTAGGGGACACAATAAGAAAATTAGGAGACTGTAACCTTGATGTAAAAAAGATTCATTCTGTAAATAGTGTTGTAAATTTTGAATGGAGCCTGCAGG
Source organism: Trachelipus rathkii (assembly GCA_015478945.1). Taxonomy (NCBI): domain Eukaryota; kingdom Metazoa; phylum Arthropoda; class Malacostraca; order Isopoda; family Trachelipodidae; genus Trachelipus; species Trachelipus rathkii. The sequence continues at coordinate 27,463 of JABUQX010079389.1, forward strand.
AGGTTGTTGAGGGACTCACTCTGCAACATTAAAGAAAAGGATTGAATAGGTATATGGATGGTTTGGGCATCATATAGTATATTCTGACGTAGGTCTTTAGTTAGTTATTAAAGTAAACTGCATGTTGTAGCTACCGGTATCACAATAAATTAAAACTTGTATTGTGGTTGCAATGAACTTTAGCTATAGTTTTTGCTTGGTAGTAGTTGGCGTATATATATATATATATATATATATATATATATATATCATTTATTTAGCATATTTTTTTAAAAATAGAGACTGTATGGATATATATATATATATATTAATATATATATAAAGAAAGATATATATATATATATATATATATATATATATATATATATTATTGACATTTGTTTAGGAAATTGACAGGCTTTAGGGTGTGGTGTATGTTGCATGTTCATGTATTTGATAAATATTTAGCTGACTGGGACAGTCTCGATAGGCCCATGTGACTTCTAACTGGTTCTTTGTTTCCTTATCTCTATCGGAGATAATACCACGAACTTTGATATAAATAGTGACTTTCTGATTGGACAACGATGTGATGGTGTTAAAGCAATGAAGAAATGTTTTAGAGGTGTTTAAGCTGTCGAAAATATCCAGCGGTGCTAGATGTTCACTGCTGTTTGCATCTATTTGATGTGCAGCACATTAGAAACTTTATGGCACATCGAATGCAACTATATGCTATTTTAAATTGCCAAGGCCAACTACTATTTTAATAGGAAAAAAAATAGAAAAAATTTTCCCAGACACAAAATGAACAAAACTCTCACGAATGGGCAAAACAAGGTTGGTGGAAAATTTCGATGGATTGCTACGATCTAATGAAATATTTAAAGCATTGTTGAAGCTTAAGAGGAGCTTGAATGGATCAAGATATTAAACCTTTTTTCAAAAAACTTAGATCTTTTCAAATCTGGAAGCAAAAGCAAATTTGTTATAAGTTTTTTATTTATGTCTTTAACTTTATTCTCAAACACTCTTCCATTATGTATTATATTGCATTCTCCATAATTAGTGGCAGCAACTGCTATTAATCATATTGAAAATGTGATATTTGTGTTTAAAAGGATTTTCAAGCAAACATTAACGAAACATTTTCAAACATTTTAGAAGTTGCAAAAGAACTTCTGCTTTCTGATAATGAAGAAAGGATAATGCCTCTTGTGATAATCAATTTAAAATGAAAAGATATAGGGCAATTACAATTTATTTTCCTGATGATTTTTCAAGTTCGCGAATCATAGTTCATACTTAGTAATCTTTGTAAAGTTACTCATTCCATCGATATCTATTCAAAATTTTGCTAATTTTGTAAATAAATATGATCTGTGCAGTCATATTTAGATTGTTAACGATTTTAGCATTTACCTCACAAAACGTGAACCCCAAAAAATGTTTCTCTACTCTGAAAAGGCTCAAAACATACTTTTTCAATTCTACAGGAGAAGAAAACGTAATAGAACTGGCTTTAATGAGCGTTTATCATACCTTCACAATATAAACGAAGGAAGTTATCAATCATTTTGTTGTTAAGAGATCAAAATTAAGATTTTTTTTAATATGAACTAAATGATATCTTTTTATTTTCAAGTTACAATTAATGTTACATTATTTTATTCCCTTTTGTTGAAGTATTATATATATATATATATATATATATATATATATATATATATATATATATATATATATATATATATATATATATATATATATATATATATATATATATATATATATTAGTGATGGACCGGATGTCAAAATTTGATTGTTTGCGGATGCGGATCTTAATGCGGATGCGGATCTTAAAGTAGATGAGGATGCGAATGTTTACTCTTTGAAGTTTGAATTAAAAATTATATATATATAGACAGCAAAGATATCTATATATATTGGGTTAAGAGTTATTGAGTTATATATATATATATATATATATATATATATAGTTAATAAAAAATATATATATATATATATATATATATATATAATATATATATATATATATATTTTTTAGTGATGGACATGACATGACATGATTATATATATATATATATATATATATATATGAGAAAGAAAGAAGTATATATATAGCAGCATATATATATATATATATATATATATATATATATATATATATATATATATATATATATATATATATATATATATATATTATGAAGGGGTTATGGTCGCAGTTGAAGAGAACCACATTCATTAGCTGAAGACTAGATGGTGTTGGAGAGAGAGCGTTGTCGCGATGAATTGGCATTTCGTCCCGGGGGGCGTGCTTAACTCCACGCTGGTGGTCGCAGCCCCCTTCCACCAGACGCCACAGAACTCCCCCCCAGTGACAATGCCGCGAGCACCTCGCTCTGCGCACCTGGAAGGATGTTGGTCAGCTGTCAGATGAGAGCCAGTTGTGCACACATTAAAGCCACCGAGAAGGCTTTGACCACTCTGTACTCTTACGTGCAGTTGGTCTGCACCCGCAGTGAAAAGCACAGTACAGGCGTTACAGGATGACCGAACAGAGCAGCGCCCAGCAGAAGAAACTTGAATTGATGTAATGCCGCGTTGAACAATTGTGGTAAAACAAACTCTACAACGAAATGTCTTACCACGGCGAAGAACTTTGAGAGAAGATGGGATGCTGGCTGGTGTTCGTTGTGCCACTCCAGTGGCACTAGTCACTCTGGTGGTCACCAATATGAAGGGGTTATGGTCGCTGTTGAAGAACCAACTTCATTAGCTGAAGACTAGATGTTGTTGAAGAGAGTGAGCGCTGTCGCGATGAATTGGCGTTTCGTCCCGGGGGGCTGCTTTGGACTTATCAGTGGTACGCCCTCCACCAGACACCACAATAGGCATATATATAAGTAGTATATATATATATATATATATATATATATATATATATATATATATATATATATATATATATATATATAGAGCAGTTATAGTAGTATATATATATATATATATATATATATATATATATATATATATATATATATATATATATATATATATATATATATATATATATATATATATATATATATATATATATATATATATATATATATATATATATATATATATATATATATATATATATATATATTATATATATATATATATATATATATATATATATATATATATATACAGAAATCGAAATTAAAAATTCAATAATTCCCATAAACTCCCATGATAAAGATGCCAAATAATATTTATTTTATATGCATTTAAGCAAAATCAAATGTAGAAAACATCTTCAACATCCTCATTTTTCAAATGAGGATGCGGATGTGCCGTTAAGTGAGGATGCGGATGTCAATTTAGGTGCGGATGTTCCGAAAATGCGGATGCACCATCACTAGTATACAGCATATATACATATATATATATATATCGCATATATTAGTTGTTATATATATATTATATATATATATATATATATATATATATATATATATATATATATATATATATATATTATAGTAGTATATATATATATCGAATATAGGTATATATATATATATATATATATATATATATATATATATATATATAGTAGTATTGCTGCCACCTGGGCGATGCCACCCTTTTTTATATGAAGGAGCAGAGATATTTGCTTTAAACTTGGAATATAATGTATATATATGATAAACTGATCACATGCGAGTTTTGGTGCCCGTAGGTCCCCCCTAAGGGGGGGTCACCCCCGAGAGCTTAGCCGCTACGCCCGCGTTTATACCCTTTTGGCTTTCCAAACCCGAGATTGAGTTAAGCCTAACGGCTAATCATCGATCCAGGTGTTCGATGCGTGAGAGAGAGAGAGAGAGAGAGCGCTGCGCGCGCGCATACATGCACCCAATGTTATTATTATTATTACAAGCCGAAGATCCATTCGGAAGGAATTCGAAAGCCGAAAAACGGATCCCTTCGTAAGGGATCGTTTTTACGCATTCCGACTTTGGGGTTCCGCCGTGGCCGCGTCTTCGGCATCCGGTTTGCTGACTTCCGCCGCCGATTGCCAGCCCGCCTCCGACTCCGAACTTATCGTATCGTGCTATTGGAGAGTAGTTAGATGATGAGGTAACCTCAGTGTATACGAAGTTATGCATCCCCGTGGGTCCCCCCGAAGGGGGGACCCACCCCATAAAAAAAAAATTAAATTGATCGTAAAAGCTGAAATTTGGTGAGAGGATTCAGAGTGTAATTTCTAGAAAGACTTGGATTGGAATTCAAGGAGTTGGCTCCGGCAATTGGTGTTGAGCCACGTGAAAAGCTTAGTTAATAAAAATTGTATAACAACAATGTTGGTGTCTTTATATAGGTTATTGGATCTGTAGATTTCAAAATAATGGTTTCAGAACCATTAAGAAAAATAAATTAATAAATAAATAAATAAATAAATAAAATTTCTTATTCTTTTTATGTTTATAACTTACAAATTTACGTTTTTACATACCCTAAAGCAGTAAATCACTAAATCAAACCACCATCCAACCAGCATCCAACCTCCCTCCTGACCATCTATGATCTATTGATCTATTGATTAAGGTCATATTTTTTACCAAAATTGTAACAACGTTTTACATAAATCCTAAAGCAGTAAATCACTAAATCAAACACCATCCATCTACCTTCCTGTCACCCTCCTGACCATCTATGATCTATTGATCTATTGATTAAGGTCATATTTTTTACTAAAATTGTAACGTTTTACATACCCTAAAGCAGTAAATCACTAAATCAAACACCATCCATCTACCTTCCTGTCACCCTCCTGACCAGTTGTGATCTATTGATCTATTGATCTATTGATCTATTGATCTATTGATTAAGGTCAAATTTTTTACCAAAATTGTCATGTTTTACATACCCTAAATCAGTAAATCAGTAAATCAAACCACCATCCACCCCTCCTGACCAGTTGTGATCTATTGATCTATTGATCTATTGATCTATTGATTAAGGTCAATTTTTTACTAAAATTGTCATGTTTTACATACCCTAAATCAGTAAATCAAGCCAACCAACCTACCCTCCTGTCCAATCATGATCTATTGATCTATTGATCTATTGATCTATTGATCTATTGATTTAAGTCAAATTTTTACTAAAATTGTAACGTTTTACATACCCTAAAGCAGTAAATCACTAAATCAAACCACTATCCAACCTCCCTCCTGACCATCTGTGATCTATTGATCTATTGATCTATTGATTAAGGTCAAATTTTTTACTAAAATTGTCATGTTTTACATACCCTAAATCAGTAAATCAGTAAATCAAGCCACCCAACCTACCCTCCTGACCAATCATGATCTATTGATCTATTGATCTATTGATCTGATTGATTTAAGTCAATTTTTACTAAAATTGTTGCTTTACATACCCTAAAGCAGTAAATCACTAAATCAAACCAATTTTATCCAACCTCCTGACCACATCTCCGAAAATCTATTGATTCATTACCTGCTGATTCAAGTCACATTTCTGAGTGTCATTTTGGATAAACATAACATAAAATCAAGTTCTTTATACAAAGATCAAACAATATATGCTGACGTAACAAAGTTTTCACATTAATAAAGCTTACTTAGCATCATCTGAACTAAGAAAATAATGTACAAAGACAAACCTATCACACCTTAAACACGAATAAACTGTTAACATTAACAAAGTTCCACACTTAACATCAGTAAAGTAACTAACATTGCATGCAAAACGTAACCTATTCACACTTTGTCAAGCATATCTCTAACATAACAATGTTAATTTAAATTAACATGGTAATATTTAAATAAATTTATCACAACAGTGGTTAATTATCATACTGACCAACTAAATATACTCCAACATAATAAGGTTTCCACATCAATATAGCTAATAACATGATGTAACATGAACTGAGAAAAATAATGTACAAAGACAAAACCTATCAACACCTTAAACACGAATAAACTTGTTACCATTAACAAAATTCACACTCTTAACAAATTAGTAAAACTGACATAGTGTAAAACGTAAACCTTAATCTTACTCTTTTTTCAAGTATATTCTAACATAACGATGTTAATTTACACTAACACACTAATATTTAACAATGTATCATAACCTTGTCCGATTATCATACTGATCAACGAATATATGCTAACATAACAATGTTTTCACATTAATAAAGCTAACATAGCATCATATGAACTAGGAAAATAACATACAACGAAAAACTCCAACACAACTTCTTTACACACAAATAAACGGTTAACATTAACAAAGTTCCACTCTAACAGCGGTAAAAGTAACTAACTTTCATATACAAACGTAAATCCCATTTATACCTTTTTCAAACATATCTCTAACATATTAACGTTAATCTTACATTACCACAGTAACATTACCAAAATGTACTAAGTAAATCCTGCTATCAACTCTCGCAATACTAACGAGTAAAAGACGAATAGCAAGTTTTTGAAGCCATCTCTTTTTAGACCAGCTCCTTTCAGAGGTACGCTCAACTTCAAACATGAAAAATGATTTTATGCTTTTTAACCCATCTGCATAAGTGATGCAACAATACTTATTATATTTTGACCCTCTGGCAGGATACATTAGTAAATGTAGCAGCCTGTTATCTTAAGTTTACGATTTATTATATAAAATGACACTCCCTGTTGGGAATAACTAAACTTCCTCGTGAAGATATTTCACCAACAAGCGTAGAGATGTGCTGAGATGCCTGGGCCTAGATCAACACTGAGAAACCATCCATTGAAGAAAATAGTATATAAACATCCCTTAAATGTAAAGAGATTCTTTCTTCAGCCAATCAGAAGAGAGTAAACAAGAATACGACGTACGAATGAACCATGTCTCGGTTCAAAAGGGTATATATTCTCGCCAGACAACAACAACAACCAACAACAATAACATAGTATAAAGATAAGTTCTTTAGATACTAATCACCCAACAGGAAAGCAACGTAACATTGTTTCATTAATAAAGTAAACATAAAGTATTACTGCAAATACAGGTCACGCACAAATCGGACACCTAACACACCCTAAGGCACGAATAAACTGCAATATTAACAAAGTTCCACACTTAACACCTGTAAAGTAACTTACATTGCATACAAATCGTAACATATTCATACTTTTACCAAACATATCCCAACATATTAACGTTAATTTTTTACATTGACACAGTATTTAGCAAGAATTATTATAACCTTGTTTAATACTTCTATACAGAGCAGCGGAAAGGCGCAACAACAAAGCCATTACTAATAAAGTTAACATAACTGAAGTGGTTAATGAAAAATGCGAAGCGTTTCACGATAAATGCGAAACGAGCGTTACCCAAATTGATTGAACGAAGGTCACTG
>JABUQX010079390.1:0-27053 GCA_015478945.1 Trachelipus rathkii
AAAATTATTAAACCAGTACTTTCTAATAATTATCGTTGTCTTGCTTCTAAATTATTCACATTTCACCTTTAGAACTCTTAAAAGTACGATTTTCCCTAAATTCAACATTTGAAATATTTGGTTAATTCTTTAAAATTGAGTTTTTAACGGTATATTCAGCTTTTAAACAAATATCATCATCGATGAAACCTTGTAAATTAGCAGATTTCGTAAGCCGAAAGAGTATTTATTAATCGTTTGAGTGAGTGTTCTTAATTTAATTAATTTTAGTGAGCGACTCAATAATATCTTCTTTTTAATACCAAATATTTGTTATTAGTTTCTAAAACTGTTTATTATAAAAAATAAAAAAATTTTAAATATTTTTAATCTAAGACTATTGGCTTAAATTTTACATTAATTACATAAATTTAATAACCTATTAAAATTTTTTTTTAACTCAATTTTAACATTTCTTTTTTGATTTTCGTTTTTCATTAAATTAAGTTTTTAAAATTACTGGAAATTAATTCATGCTCATTATGAAAAATAATTGATTACCGTATATTACTTTACGAAGCAGATATGGGTAGTCCTTAATTTTTTTAGGGTGTCTTAAATTGACGTTTTTTTAATGAGAAAATTATTCAAATAGTTATTTATATAACAAAATATTTCTTTTCTTCTGAAAACTGTTTTAATAATGAAATTTCCAATCTAAAAGGCGCTTCGGTATATTTCTTAATATTTTCAAATTATCTAACGACACATTTAGAACTCTTAAAAGTAATTATTTCCTAAATTTATTTTCAAACATTTGAAATTAATTTGTTAAATATTAAAATTGAGCTTTTAACGTCACTATTTCTAGCATTTAAAAAAAATAATGTGTTTCATGAAATGCGATATCTTAAAAAGCTAAGAAAAGAGAATTTTATTTAATTGTTTTAGGTGTTTTCTTTTAACATTATTATTTATAATGAAATTTCAATATTTGTTTTTATAAGAGTAATAAACATAACATTAGTTGTGAAAACCTATGTTCTTAAATAAAATAAAATTTACTTCTTAAGATAAAATACTAATTACTTAAAATAAATAAATTTATCTTAATTTTCAATTACAAATTATAGAACTTAATAAGTACGTAATTTTTTCATAAATTTCAACATTTGAAAATTAATTTATGGAGATATTCCTTAACAGAAAAAGTATTCAAAAAAGGAATTTTCAGGCATTATTTTAGAAAAAATTAAATGTTTTCATATGAAATGCATAATTATTTTAAAAAGCAAGAAAAAGCGAATTTATAATAGTTTTAAGTGGGATACTTAAATTGACGTTTTTTAATAAAATTTAAATATATTGTTTTTATAATATAATATACCAAATAATTCATTAGTTGTGAAAACCTGTTTTAATAAAAATATAACACTTTAAAGTTATATTTTCTTAAAATACCGTACAAAATTGACCGGCATAAAGGAATTAGCTGGTTCAATTCCCAAACTTTCACATTATAAATTATTTGGTAATTTTAAAATTGAGTTTTTTTACGGGAATTTTCAAGCATTCTATGAAATTAATGTGTTTCATTGAAATTGAAAATTTAAAAGCAGAAAATAAAAGAATTATATATTAATAATTAAGTTTTAAGGTGTCATTAAAAAATATAACGTCTATCCTTTTATTAAATCTGAGAAAATTCGATATATTATCATATGATATCTTAATATACCAACATAATTATCAATATAAGAATATGTAAATGTAAATGCTGTTTAAAACATTCAGACAAAATATATCAAAAAATAGTTAAAAAAGGGAAAAACCTTTTTTTGTAAATATATTATACATTTTACCGACATCAAAATTTAGCAATTAATTCTCTCACTGACTCATATTAATCCCTTTAAAAATATATTCTCTGGTCAATTCTATCCATAATGATAGATTTTAACAGCGAGTATTATTTAGCATTTAAAAATACATTGTGAATTCTATGAAAATAGCAATTTTCAAAATAAGCAAAAAATAAGAAATTTAATTAATAAGACTACTTAGTCTAACATTGACGTCTCTTAATCTTTTTCAATATATGTTTTATTATAATAGCAAAAATAAATTAAGTTGTTTAAACTGTTATTTATTAAATAAAAAAATATTTAACTTCGAAAATTACGCTTTTACTTAAATTCCACATTACAAATTTAGATCACTTAAAAGTACGATTTTCACTAAATTTCACTTTGAAATTATTTTCTTAATTTAAATTTGATAGTATTGGAGTTTATTCAGTCACATTTGAAAAAGAATGTGTTTCATTGAAAATGACAAATATTCAAAAAGATGAAAGAGAAAATTAAATTAATTGTTATTAGTCTTTTAAATGACGTTTTTTTAATGAAATTTTAATATTATGTTTATTAAATTTATACCAAATAATTTTAATATAGGTTTGTGAAACCTGTTTTATATAAAATTTTAACTTCTAAAATTAACGCTTTTCTTAAATTTTCACATTACATAAAATTAAATTATAGAACTCTTTAAAAGACGTATCTTTTACTTACTATTATCACATACAATTTAAAATTATATTTTTGTTAATCTTAAAATTGAGCTTTAACGGTGAATTTTACAGCATTTGAAAAAATAATCTATGCGTATAAGAAATGCATTTTCTCAAGAAAGAAAAAAGATTATAATTATGTTTAAATCTGTGAATGTGTTGAAGTTTTTTATATAAATATTCAATATTTGTTTTTATTATATACCAAAAAATTTCAAATATGAATTTTAAAAACATCGTTTTAAATTAAAAATTAAAACATTCATGAAATTAGCTTTTAGTCTAAATTATCTCATTAACAATATAGAACTCTATAAAGTACTAAATGTAGTTTATTTTCTACTAAAATTACATAACATTTGAAATTATTTGGTATTCATTATAAAATTGAGTTTTTACGGGATTTTAAAGCATTTGAAAAATTATGTGTTTCATTGAATGCAATTATTTAAAAAGCAGAAAAAACGAATTTATTTATCAGGCTTTGTTGACTGACTTGACGTTATATTTTAGTGAATTCAATATTTGTTCATTCTTATCATAAAATATTTCAATATAGTTGGAACCATGTTTAACTAATTAACACTTTAATTCTAAAATCACAGCTCTTTCTACATCAATCTCTCACACTCTACAATTTGGACACTCTTAAAGTACCACATCCCTTTTTTTCTAAATTATTCAATGGTTTTAATATTGGTAAATCTTAAAATTGAGTATTTTTACGGGATTTTCAGCATTGAAAAATTAATGTGTTTTCATTGTTGAATTATGCACAAATTTCAAAAGTACAGAAAACCGACTGATTATAATAGTTTTTAGGTGTCTATAAAATTGATACTTTATTTTAAAATGAACATTTCATATTTGTTATTTAATACCAAATATTTCATTAATAGTTAAAAAAAATATGTTTAATAAAATAAATATAAATTTCTCAAATTTCAGCTTTTGCTTAAATTCAACATTTATCAATATATAGTAAACTCTTAAATAGTAAACGATTTATTAACATAATATACCATACAGATAGAAATTATTTGGTACCTCTCATAATTAATTTGAAGACATTTATATACACAAGGTATAACTTGAATTAAGCATTCCAAATATGAAACAAATAGGCACATATTTCAAAAAAGTACAAAAAAACAAGCAATTTATTCAAACAATAGATTTTAGCGATGTCTTAATCAAATGACCGTTTATATTAATAAGCAAATTTTTAATAATATTAATTTAGTTATATTTATCCTTCTCTATTATACAAATTTATTCTAATTATGCAAAACACTAGTCCCTACAACATATATAAATTAAAACTTAACTTTCTAAATTACGCTTTTTATCTATAAAATAATTTTCATCACATACAAAATTTAGAACGTCGCACACAACCATTTGTTCAGTAAAATTGGCAATGATTTATAATATTCGTGAGTGGGTCAGATAATTAAGAATATATATATACTTATTAATCTCGTTACTTTATTCAGGCATATTTAAAAAAATAATGTGGTTCATTGAAAATGCAATTTTACACAAAAAGCAGAAAAAGCGAATCATTATTAATCAAGCATTATATGTGTTCTTATATTGACGTTTTTTTAATGAACTATTTCAATAATATGTTTTTAATATATACCAATATTTCATTAGTTGTGAAAACACGTTTTCATTTAATAAAAATTTTAACTTCTAAAAATAATTTACGCTTTTTCTTAAATTTTACATTATCAAAATTATAGAAAACTAGGCTTCATACTAAATGATCACTTAATTCTCAACACATTTTGAAAAATATTTGTAATATCTTCTAAAATATATATATTTTATACAGTAGATTTTTATTCAGCATTTATGAAACAAGATAGTCATTTGATTGAGAGAAAATTATGCAAATTTATTTATAAAAAAGCAGAAAAAAAGGTAAATTTATTAAATAGTTTTAGGTGTACTAAAATTGACGTTTTTTTAATGAAATTATTTAATATTATATTAGTTATTTTTATATACCAAAATAAATATATCAATTAGTTATAAGAGTCCTTGTTTAAATAATAAAAATTTTAACTTCTAACATCACCCGACCTATTTAGACTTACTAAATTTTACAACACATATAAACAACATAAAAATATTAGAATACTCTAACAAGCCAACGCAACAATCAAATCTTATATATTTTTTTCATAAAATTCTCCACAACCTGAATTCAATGTGTATAAATTAATTAAATGAGGTTTTTTACGGATTTTCAGCATTTTGAGAAATTAATGTTGTATCATATGGAAAGTAAAAACTAGCGAAAGCGGAAAATGAAATATATGTCATTAGTATTTTAGTTTATAAGTAAAATTGAAGTTTATTTAATGAGTATATGGTCAATATTTGTTTTTTATTTATAATCAAAATATTCATTGGTATAAAAACGTTTTAATTAAAATAAAATTAGAAGTTCAAAATTACGCTTTTTCTTACATGTCGTCTTGAAAATGCAAAGAATATTCATTACATGTCAATTTTTTATCTAATTTAAAAATGAATAATTTTTTTGGTAAATCTATAAATTGAGTTTTAACGGTAATGAGAAAAGCAATCAAAAAAATTAAATGATTCTTACATTGAATTGTAAGTAAAGCTATAAAAGAAAAAAAGAAATTTATTAAATAGTTTTTAGGCGTCTTAAATTGACGTTTTAAAAATTCAATATTATTATATGTTTTATTATATTATACCAATATATTTTCATTAATAGTTTATAAACCTTATTTAATAAAAAAATTAACTCGAGAATTAAAAGCCCTTACTCTTTCTTAATTTTCAACCATTACAAATTTAGAAACTCTTAAATACGAAAATTTTATCCTAATATTAACAATATGAAATTATTATTCTTATATTAAAATTGAGTTTATTAAGGATATTTTAAGCATTTAATAAAAAGATTAGTAGTTTCTATCAAACTACAATTTCAAAAAGCAGAAAAGAATTTATTAATTGAATTTATTAGCAATTAATAATTAGGACGTTTTTAATGAATTTTAATAAATTTGAGTTTATTATATAATATACAAATATTTCATTAGTTGTGAAACATGTTTAATTAAAATCATTTAAAACTTCATTAAAGTACTCACGATATTTTCACTTAAATTTATTTATCACATTACAAATTTAGAACTCTTAAAAGTAAGAATTTTTCCTAAATTTCACTAATGAAATTATTGTTATCTTTAAATTGAAGCTTTTAACGAGTTATATTATTCCAGCATTACTATGACAAAATAATAATTGTAGTTTCATTGAAATGACTAAAATTTCAAATAAAGCAAAAAAAGAAGAATTTAAATTGTTTTAGGTGTCATATTTGACAGATTTTATTTAATCGAAATATCAAAATAATTTGTTTTTATATCATCCAAAATATTTCATAAATTAGTAGTTGTGAAAACTGTTTTAATATAAAAAATTTACTTCATACGAATTGACGCTTGTTGATAAATTTTCACATTAAACAAATTTAGAACTCTTAAGTACGATTTTATCCTAAATTTCAAACAATTTGAACAAAATTTTGCTCTTTCATAAAAATTGATTTTTTTACGGGTTTTTCAGCATTTGAAAAATATAATAGTAGTTATTAGTTAGCAATTCTCTCATAAAAAGCAGAAAACGAAATTTTTAAATCTAATACTCTTCATATTTTATCTCAAATTAGACGCTATTATTTAATAAATATAGATGCAATATGTTCTTTAAAGGCTTCGAAGATCTGAAATATTGTCATTTAAATTACTCGTTTTAAAATTAAAAACACTGTATAATCAAACTTCATCATTTACGACATTTTTCTATAATTTCTACATCTATTACCACCCCCATCTATAGCGAACCTCTTAACAGTAACGATATTTCCTAAATTATACTAATTATGAATATTATAAATTTGGTTAAATTCTCTATAATAAAATTGCAGAACTCGCCTTTTTTACGGGATTTTCTCAGACTATTTGAAAAATTAATGTGTTTCATTGAAATCAAAATTACAAAAAAAAAGAAAGAAAAGCAGTATATTATTAAAGTAGAATTATTAGGTGTCTTACATTGATCCATTTTTCTAATGAAATTCAGTGTGAACTGTTCTACTTTTAGTACGATCAAAAATAAATAATACTCAATATCTGGAAAATTTAACTTCAAGTTTTAATAGAAATAAAAAATTTCAGGGGAACTTAAAATTTCAGAGAGAGCTCTTAGCTTTACACATTTTCACTCAGTCTCACACAATTTTAATTTAGACCCTCTTAATAGTTTACGAATTATTTTTTCCTAAATTTCAACGTTAGAAATTTATATGTACTATAGCGCTGAAAGAGAATATTCGTAGGATTAAAAGTATTTCAAAGGATTAGAATGTTTTAGCACCTTAGAAGATAAATAAAAAAACATTTAGAGATCAAAAATGTAATAAATTTTAGAAATGACAATATCAAAAAAGCAAAAAGAGCATTTTACTCTAAAATTGCTTTTAAGGTGTCTTATAAATTTGACGATTTTTATGTTACATCGACAATATCTCTACAACTAAATATTTCTCTGCAGTTTGTTATGTATAATTAAACCATAAAATATGTTTTCAATTTAACAAATTTATACATAAAACTCTCGATTTGTCAATATAGAAATTTAAAAACATTTTAAAAAATAACACTTTAATATGTAATACACTATTAAAATAAAACAGCTTGATAAAAATATGTTTAATTAATGTAATTTTTATGAAAGGTAATGAAATTATTGAAAATCCTAACGGAATATAAATAAAAGAGTTCACCCAAATACAGCATTAAAAATCATGAGGCGAATACATTCCATTATGATAATCTTTATTTATAAGCTCTCAAACGTGGTTATTTAAGAGATGATAATCTTTATAGAAACGCTTTATTAAATAAAATTATAACTCACTATTCAAATAGTTCTTGAATTATTTTTAAAGGTATGACCAGCAAATCATCTCATCTATTATTAAAAACTAGATACTTTTAAAATAAAAAAAAATTTTACACTCTATCAGAAAACTTTACCGCCTTTTTTCTCTCTCAAAATTTTCACCATTACAAATTATATTAAAATTTAAGGAATCCTATAATAGTATCCGATTCTTTTCCCTAACCTTCAACATGAAATAATTATGGTAATCATTCTTAAAATATGA
The DNA here is from genome assembly GCA_015478945.1 of Trachelipus rathkii. Taxonomy (NCBI): domain Eukaryota; kingdom Metazoa; phylum Arthropoda; class Malacostraca; order Isopoda; family Trachelipodidae; genus Trachelipus; species Trachelipus rathkii. Next base: position 7,773 of record JABUQX010079390.1, read on the forward strand.
AGCTTTTTAACGGAGATTATCCCTATTTTGAAAGAAATGTATATACTGCTGTCTTATTCATTGAAATATCATTTTAAAAAGCAAGAAAAACGAATTTATTAATAGTTTTAGGTGTTCTTCAAATTGAGTATCATTCTCTATAAGTAGACAAATGTTCAAATATCTTGCATATTATCGATAGACACCAAAATAATTTCGACTATTAGTTGTGAAACCCTAGCTTTTTAATAAAAATTTAAAACTTACTCAAATATAACGACACTTTATTTTCTTAGATTTTTCACATTACAGACATTATAGAACTCTAAAAATACCACAATTCTATTCCTAAATTTCAACCTGATTATAGAATATCTATGTAATTGTCTATCACAAATTGAGACTTTTTTTAACGGGATTTTCCAGCCATTTGAACATCAAAAAAATATTAAGTGTATCATTCGAAGATGCCATTATAAAAAAGACAGATAAACTACCGAATTTTAAGATAAATATGTTTAGGTGTCTAAAATTGATCGTTTTTACATGAACAATTATCAATATTCTGTATCTTTAAATATAACCTAAACATATTTCAATCATTAGGATTAAGAAAACACAATATTTGTAATAATACAAACAATTATAGACTCATCTCCAAAATTCACAGCTTTTTCCCCCTTAACTATAATATCAAAACAATTACCCAACTTTAGATACTCCTATAAAGAGTAAGCATTTGATGGTATGAGCAGGTTCAAAACATTTGATGAAATTATTCTGTTTCAATCTTAAAATTGAGTTTTTAGGACGGTAATTGTTTAAGAGCATAAAGTAAAATAATGAGGATGTATCTAGTATTGGCAAAATGACTAATTGTTCACAAAAAAGCAAGCAGATAGGAAAAAGCATTTAACGAATTAAAACAATCGATGATATAGCGTACACTAAATGACGTTTTTTTAGAATCGAAATATAACCATATAATTTTGATAGTTTATTATATACAACAATGCCATACGTATATTGCATATAGTTTTTAAAGACCCTGCGTATCTCCACATAACACAAAATATTCATCCCCTACTTCCTCAAAATTACGCTATTCACTTCAAACCTATTTTACACATAACAAACACATTTATTAGAAACTCTTAAAAGGTAACGAATTTACCTAATTTCACTAAAATCCAACATTTCAAATTCTTATTTTAATCTTAATTGAGTTTTTAAGGTATTTTTTCAAGCATTTGAAAAAACAGAGATGCTGATTACTTGAACAATGCAAATTCATATCAAAACAGAGCCTCAGAAAGAAGAAATTATAATTGTTTTAGGTGTCTTATATTGAACGTTTTTTAATGAAATTTCAATACGTTTTATAATATAATATACAAATAAATCAACTTTCTTTAATCAATCCCAATATTAATAAAAATTATTACACACATTCTAAAAATAAGCGTACACTATTATCTGACTATAATATCTTCACACATTACACCGAAATTCAGAACTCTCTAAAGTACGATTTTTCCTAAAATATTTCACATAACTCGAAACATATTCTTAAAACTCAACTTAAAAGACAATTTAAAAATTCGCAGTCTTTCTATTCAATACGAGCGGAGTATGAACCCCATTCCAGCCATCGTAATATGAAAAAAATCTAATAGTAGATATTTTCATCTAAAAATGCACAATTTAAATACATAAGCCAAGATATAGCGATTTATTATCACATTAGTTTTACGAGGTGTCCTGTAAACTTGACGAGTATTTTTTATGACAATTTCACATATATTTTTGTTTTTTAATATAGCACATACTATTAAGAATATATTCAATCTATCCGGAAAACTGCTAACACTTAATAGATCAAACAAGTACCTCTCTCAACACACTATAACTATAATCACTTAACAGGAGAATATTACGTTACTAATAATCTAATCAATTACCATACACAATTACATATATACGACCATCTCTACATACAATCACTTGCATCACACATACATATATCTCAACCAGATTTTAATAATATCATATAGATCACAACCCAATACTCAAACTCAATATACTCACGAGAGGATCCTCATCTCTAGATCAAATACTCATCGTATATATGAAATTTAAAAATTTAAAAAATGAATTAATAAACAATACTAAAATATATGTTAACTAAAGCGAAAGTATGTTTTTTGAGGTGTACCTTTAAAAAGGCGATGCGTTTAATACAAAATCATCTACTATTATAATCACTATATATAAATACACTACATTCAATATCCATTACTTCACACTCATCAGCATATACGCTTTACACACGACTGACTATAATCTTGCCTTGACACGGTCGTGTAGTTTGTAACAGCTTCAAATTGTCATTTATGTTTTAATTACAAAATGTCTTCATTTAAGAAAGGATTACATAAACAACATGCAAATTACAAACATAGATAAATCCCATAATATACCACTCCTGTACACAAAAGAGGATAAATTAAAATCACATAATTTCAGAAATTATACATGAAGAGTACACGTTATCATTAACAATATGGAGAAATAATAATATATTCTTACATTACAAATAAAAGAAAAATATTTGTATATCATATAAAAAAAACAAAGCCAAATACACTTACACAAATCAAGCAAGACTAATAACCATAAAAGCTATCAGATGACATACTCTCTAACAAACGCACAAAAATTCAACTTAACCTTACCTAACTACTGAATAAGAGCATCAATATTATATAATCATCATTACTACCAACACAATTACTTAAATACACCATTTAGACCACTATCACTAAAACACTCATATCTCACTTTACTAAAAATTTATATATAACACCATCTTGAACCAAATTGTGGTTTGTTAACACCCTCATCATAAAATTGATCTTTACAAATCACAGTCAATATAAATAGTGTTTTCATTTAAAAATGTGTTTTTGCAAAGAAGAACAAGCAAAAGACCATATGATTAGTATATTTATTAATTTATTAAAGAAGTGACGTTTTTAAATAGAAATATCAATAATTTGATATATATAAACCCTTTATATAATAACTAACACTTAATTCATTATCCAGATAACATTGTCTACATATATCAAATTATATTAAACCACTAAAATTATCTAAGTCTACATACTAATATAAAGGAAACATGTCAACTAAGCACATAAATGGAAACGAACAACTAACTAACTAATTTGAAAACTCTAATAACATGATAGACTCACCCATCTCTTAATCCACATTATACTTAATCACACAAATCATATTGCGCAAATATAATAAGCGATTATGAATTATTAATAAAAATAAATGATTTCTTGTATAATCACTATCAGTTATTTATATTCAGACTGTATCTGAAAAATTCATACTAAGATTAACTTCAAACTGCCACATTTATCATAACCACACAAGACACAACATAAGACGACAACAACTTATCATAGAATTTCGGTAATATAAGGTAGAGTCATATACACATTCTCGAGATATACTAATACTCTACACATGCAAATACTGATACTAATGCCTATGCCATTACATATAAAATATCATACTATACCGCTCATAATAGCTTTAAAAACTATGTAATACACATCAAACAAAATTATCTTCCTCTAAACTAATAAGCATACTCATTTCATCTCCTAATTATCAACTAATCCATACTATCTTCCAACACATTAATTTAGCAAAGCACTCTATATAAAAGTTATATCTTCTCAATTCACTTAAAACACAAATATATATATTAAACACATCAATTATCACATTCTCTCACACATCCACATGTTTATTACCGATAAGCATCTAGCCACAATATACATAAAGTAGTATATAATTAAACCCTCACACAATCCTATTGACCATATGCATATCTTTCCAAAACACTAAGCAAGACACAGCCGCATATTATAATAGAATCTTCTATATACACAAGAGCTTACGTGTACCTTCAATTGGACGTATTCTTTTCCAACTCGATTCATCCTCCTCTTCAACTATTTTGATTCTTTATCTAACTATTATACACAAATTACATATTCATGTAATAGAGTCTCCGTGTGACGTTCAAACCTAGATTGACATAAATAACGCCTATCACATACTCTGCACCCAACTTATCAATATATTTACAGGAAAAATAACACATAATCTCAACTTATCTACATGCAACACATGATCATATTCTAACATATCATTCGGAAACATAACAAACGATGTCTCCTTAAAAATTTCTCACATATGTACTTACCTATTTCATACCTAAATTCAAGTAAATTCAAGGAAGAGAGGAATTTATCATCAAACAAGGTCATTGATTTTGGAGGTTCTTATCCAGGGTCATTGTCGCAACAGTGCAATAAATTATAAAAAAACACACACACGAACATTTATTATAAATATGAGTATATACCATAAGATAGTCTTAACATTGAACGTTCTATGAAACTTAATCATTATTTTATCTACTTTATACATCGACGACAAATAGCTATCACATCTCACAAACACATAAACAACATATAATATAAAATACAATAATTCATAAGAGAATATACGAATAATTGTATATAAAAAATTATTAGCTTTTCATAAAAAACATTACCCACATATATTCTATTAAACCTATTACTATACACCACACAATTTAAAAATATAAACCAACATACATATAGAACTAAATGACCATATAAAAGGTACATAAATCAAACACAAGCAAACATATTCCTATTTTTATAACTATCATATTTCAATTAAATTCTAAATACATGAGTATTATAATCTTAATAATAAGGGAATTATATTTCCAATACACGAGACCATTAAAGTTCAAAGATATTACACAAAAAATAACAAGTGGTATTATCACTAAATAAATGAATAAATATATACGATTCAGAATTATGAAATTGAAAATATTTAACGAGAGCCTCAATAAAAAATACACAAAGAGTACTGAACAACCATTTTTTAAAGTATTAACATGCTCATGTTAATAGTATTGGAAATTGTATTGTGTTACTACTTTTTAAGATCATGAATAGTATACTGATATTCACACACCACCATCGATATATCTCATATAAAAACATCTACATATACTATACATACACTCTCTTATATACACCTTATCTCACATTATACTACTTATATCACTATATCACTAACTTATACACCACACTCATCAAAATACCATCGTAATTCACAAATACCTACACACATCAAATATCATACACATATCGAAACTACATATAATTCATCGTATTAATTAATACTACATCTGACATTATTATAAGAGTACATTAAATTTACACTAATATACTACAACTTAATTCACTTATTCAGAAAAAGAATGTTTTTCATTAGCTAAATGCAGATATTACACAAAGATAATGCCAAAATATATCGACCAATATTAATATATTACACTTGTTTTTACATTTCGTTTTCAAAATATTGACGATTTTTTTTTATATGAAAATTTCAATATTTTGTTTATACTATTCCGATCAACATCTCATTCTCAATTAGTTTTGAATTATGGTCCTGATTTTTAAACTAAATAATTATTAACTTCTAAAATCACACATGAATCATAACCAACCCAACATCTAAAAAACAAAATACGAATCTCTTAAAAGTACCTAAGTCTTTGACATTTATCAAACATTATGAAGGCACATTGTTATCTTAGTCCACAAAGATTACGAGTTTTTTATAGCGCTATTTATCATAAGCAATATGAAAAATAAAGTTTGGGATTTTATATATATATATCATTAAAATGCAAAATTTTAAAAAGCAAAAATCAAAATTAATTAATAATTTTCTATGTGTCTTAAATAGACGATTTTTTAAATGAAAAATTCAAATAATTTGTTTTTATATAACCAAATAATTTCAATTATTGTTAGTGAGAAAACCTGTTTTAATATAAGTAAAATATTTAAATAAACTTCTACTAAAAAATTTACGCTTTTTCTTAAATTTCAACATATTAACAATCAAATTTAGAAAACTCTTAAAAGTACGATTTTCACTAAATTTCACTAACATTTTGAAAATTATTTTAGTTAAATCTTAAAATTGATTTTATAACGGTATTTTAATAAAAGAATCTAATAAAAAATATATACCCGCTCTCTATCATTGATATAGCAATTTCAAAAAGAAAACAAGAAATAAAAAAAGAATTTATTAATAAGAACAAAGACTTTTAGTGTGTAATAGTTTTTATTAATGAAATATTATCAATATTGTTATATTATTTAATAATTAAAAATAAAAATAATCCAAATAATCATATTAAGTCCTGTCAAAATTCAAACATTATTTAATATAAAAAAATATAACACTTACTTTCAACCTGTATATTTCCATTTTCATTAAATTATTAACAACATTAGATATTAAAACAATATAAAAGTATCAAACATTATTCTAAATACTCAAAATTTTGAAATTAATTTCTTAATCTTAAAATTGAGTTATTTTACACACGGCGAATTTCTCAACATTTGATAAAAAGACATCGAGAATTTCAATTGAATTGCAAGTTACTCACCACACGCAGAAAGAGAGAAGTTGATAATTAGTTTTTGGCTCAGTCCATAACATTGCACTTTTTTTAACTGCAAATTTCAATCATTTGTTTTTATATACCAATATTTCCTTAGATATAGTGCATAACAAAGGTTTTAAGGCTAACTATAAAAAATTCTGATATATATATATAATAATATTTATTAATATCTTAAATATAATTTAAATCTTTAATTCTTAAGAAAATCTTAAAGTTACATGACCTTGTATTTCTTTTACCAATTAAATATATCACATCATAATCTGTTAAACTTATATTTTGGTAAATTACTAGAACACAAATATAAGATATTTTATCACAGAGGAATTATATCAAAGTTTAGGAAGAAATCATAATGTGGTTTCATTTGCAAAATGTACATTTTTCAAAACAGACAAGGAATAAAGGTGTACTCTCACACATAATTAACACACACATACACACTTAGAGAGAGAGAGAGAGAAAAAACCATTATTGTGGCCCCAACTAATGAGGCAAAATGAATTAACAGAAATTACATTTAGAGGGGAAAAAAGAAGTAAAAGGAAACCATTAATAAGAATTAATATAAAAATAGAAACAATAACAAACACTAGTCCTGACATAACTCTTCTGTTTGCCTCTCTTCCTAGTTCTTACAAGGGAAAACTCAGTCAACTCTTATTGCATACAATCGGTTTATAGACCTAGCTACGAAATCATGCTTTGCATTACTTTTGACATATTTACAGATTTACACGATCAGATTTGAAATCTTACAATTTTCCTTGAAGCGCATCTGACATGGTTTCGCGATAAAAATAAACACTGGGGAGATAAAACTTATATTAAAATGACAACTTTGTAAATTTCTTATTCAAATATGTTTGTACAGGAATTATTACATGCATTCAATATTTTAGCAATTAGTCACTCTTAATTATAGATTTAAATGAATATATATATATATATATATATATATATATATATATATATATATATATATATATATATATATATATATATATATATATATATATATATATATATATACTATATAGTCCCCCACTCCCCAGACCCCAGTCACTGCTGCCAGTGAGTAATGAATACAGAGCTGTGTGAGTACTGTCAAGCTCAATATCACCGGGCTCATCAGCGTGATCAGCCATATTATTTTATTTTGATATGACTGATAAGTCCGATATCTCCAATCGTATGAAGTATCATGTGAGAATGACAGTGGTGAAGGAGCAGGGACAGTAACAGGACTCTTAAGCTTAGCTGCCTTAGCATAATCATCTCTCTCAGTTGGCAAATTTTCAGAATTTCCTAGTTCTAGATTATGAGCAATAAATACTAGTTTTGCAACGTCTACACAACAAAAGTTATATTTCATGCAAGGGCCTTTGCTACCTTTTATTTCCTTAAAAAGTACAGTCACACGACTTTTTGCAGGCATTTCTAAATTCTGATTAAATAATTATGATAAAAAAATGTTACTGAAAGCTGAAACAGAGTAAGAAAACATTAATGAAGCCACAAACAAAATATTATGAATATCAAAATTCAGAATATAAAATAAAAATATGGAAAACCCATAAAAATTTTGAATACAAACTCAAGGGCTTCCACCTTGTTGGAAATTGGAACCAAAAAATGTCCAAATTAGAGCATATTTGCTAAATTTATAAAATAATTGTTCAAACATGTAAATTCCACAACTTAATTGAAAAAAACAAAAAAAACAAAATTTTACTTGTTTTTTTCAGGCTGTTTTTTTTTTCATGAAAAAAACCGTTTTTTCGGAAAAAAACGACTTAGTAGACTCCAATAACAACATAAACATGACTCTACTCTAGACTCTAAAAATTCGGCACTCACACTTCACAGAACCCTACTAAATCACAACATTAACATCAATGGCATGACACCCATTTTACAAGTACTGGATCCGACAAAACGAAAAATCATTGAATCCTTTGCATACAAAATTTTCCAAACTTTAACAAATTAAAAGGAGAATATGCTTTTTACCACACCTTAAACAAAATAATGAACACCACACCTTTTTTCAAAAATATCAAAACTAAGTTTAACTAATTTAATTCCATTTATATTATTTTAACAACTTTTCTAACAATACATTTTTTATATAAATTTTATTTAGTCTTCAAATCTTAGCGTCTGAAGGAGGATCTAGTAAAGATCGAAAGCTTACGCTCTGAAGACTGCTAATATTATGTAATTAATCAATAATAACTTTTATCTTACTTGCAGTTTCTTACTAATATTCTAGGCCTTTTAAAATATTACTTACTAAACTCAGCGTTTTAAAGCTTTGAATCTCCCATATATATATATATATATATATATATATATATATATATATATATATATATATATATATATATATATATATATATATATATATATATATATATATATATATATATATAAATATATATATATATATTATATATATATATATATATATATATATTATTTCTAGGAAATCTTATCTTAAGGATGAAAGCGTATACAGCAACTAGAATATTCCACATTTTTTATTTATTTACTTAATCAGACGTTTCGGATAAAGGTCTATTCATCATCAGTGTAATAAAAACATAACACATTCAAAATAAAATGTATAAAACATTCGTGATAAATTAACAAAAGTTTTTGCACCTCCATATCGAATAAATCTGCTAAAACATTAAAAACAAAGCTGAGAATGAATACTGGTTGGTTGGTTTTTGTTGTGTTTCCTTGGGGGTTATTAGTGATGTATATTAAATCCTTGCATATCTTACTTGTAGCAAATTGTGTGTTTAAATAGCTATAAATATCAGGGACTTATCTGTAATGTCCCGTCTTAGAACGAATTTCTCATAGAAATATTCTTTATCTTAATATGTCGTCCTATTTACTTCGTTGGTGTTTTTTATTTTTAACGTAGTTTTAACATAATTTGCCGATCTATACACCATTATCCAGTTACGTGTCGCCGGGAGATTCTCAATGTTGGCATCTAATATCATTTCGCAATGCCCTTCTTCATACAAATTCCTTTCAAGCTGAATATGGCTCATTAACTCTGTTGTGAAATCTGAGACTTTATTATCAGGATGTAAATCCATAGATGCCGAGGATGGTATAGTTAAATAGAAATGATCTATACTATCCATGATTACAATGACTACTGATTAATGTTTCTTAGTTTCGATGGCTTTTATATAGGAATTAAACTTATCAAGATATCCCACCTATATCACCAGATACTGTTTATTTTTACCCTTTCCTTTTGAACCTAATTTTTTTCTATTTTATATACATTACTCTTAGGATCGAACCGCATTTTCTATATTTCTTGTTATAAAAATCCTCCTTGTATAGGTTCTTTGTAGTAGTGAGGGCTCTAGTTCGTAGTTAAAATTCTGTATATATATATATATATATATTATATATATATATTATATATATATATATATATATATATATATATATATATTATATATATACTATATATATATATATATTATATATATATATATATATATATATATATATATATATATATATATATATATATATATATATATATATATACCTGGGTTAGGATAATCAGTACAGCCATAAAATTCGGCCGCCAGTCAGATGTGGTGACGTAACCTCGTTATGGCGGAATTACTTAACGTAAAACGGGGGTGCCAGCACCTAAAAATAGGAAATGCCCGTCGAAGGATGAAATTGGAATTTCATAAAGGAGGGAGGAGTAAGGAGGATTCAGAGTCAGAGCCGGATTTGGAGCCGGTACCAGTGCTGGACCCGGTGCGGTGCTGAATTAATAAATATTCGTTTAGCCCCATATACATACACGTACATAGAAGAAGGAGAAAGGAGTCGAAGACGGTGAATTATTCGGTACCGGCACCGGTGCTAACTCCGGTGCGGTTCCGAGTTAGTAAACATTAGTATAATAATTCAATGTTGGTGTCCATATATATGTTATCGAACCCGTAGATCTCGAATATGATGGTTTCAGAACCTTCAAGGTTGTTTGAGGACAACCTCCCACTGGTGAGGGGGGGTCTCGTCTGCAGGCACGAACCTGATGGAATCCGGCGCGTGGGCGCAAGAATGATGAAACTTGGTATATACCTTTCTTACGATGTAAACTCGTTACAGCCAAGGTAACGTGTTACTATGCCCATGTGGTGTTTGGGCTGAGCCCTAAAACCTTGGAAATTGGCATAGAAGGATGAAATTTGGAGAACACAGAGAAGAGAAAGGATAAATAGGACAGGAGGAAGAGCATGGCACTTGAGTTGACGCAATAGTCGTATTTTCAAATATTAATTATTTTTTAAATTTTATTATTTATTTTAAAAAAATATTTAATTTTTCAAATTTTTATTAATTTTTGTTTTATTTGTTTAAAACATTTTGTTTTTACTAAAAATTTTATTCTTTTCATGTTTATAACGTAAATAACTTGCGTTTTACACTCCATAAAAAAGTAAATCAGTAAATCTGTAAATCAAATCATCCACCCCACTCCTCCCACCCATGCATGATCTATTGATCTGTTGATCTATTGATATATTGATCTATTGATTCAAATCATATTTCGTATAACATAATACAAAACTTTCATTTATTTTTATTTTATCTGTTTAAAAAATATATATTTTTACTAATTTTTTTATTCTTTTTATGTTTATAACAAAAAAATTTGCGTTTTCACACCCGCTAAAGCAGTAAATCAATAAATCAAACCACACAGCCCACCCCTCCCACCAATCCGTTATCTATTGATCTATTGATTCAGGTGACATTTCGAGTATCACTTTGGATAAACATAGCATAAAAATAAGTTCTTAATATACTGACCAACGAATATATGCTAACGTAACAAAGTTTTCACATTAATAAAGCTAACATAGCATAACCTGAACTAAGAATATAATGTACAAAGACAAACCTAACACACCTTCCGCCCGAATAAACTGCTAACATTAACAAAGTTCCATACTTAGCAACAGTAAAGTAACTAACATTGCACACAAAACGTAACCTATTCGCACTTTTTTTCAAACATATATCTAAAATATCATTGTTATTTTTACTTTAACATAGTAATATTTAACAAACATTTATGATAACCTTACCTAATTATCAAACTGACCAACGAATATACGCTATCGTAACAAAGTTTTCACACCAATAAAGCTAACATTGCATAACCTGAACTAAGAATATAATGTACAACGACAAACCTAACATAACTTACGCTCGAATAAACAGCTAACATTAACAAAGTTCCATACTTAACAACAGTAAAGTGACTAACACTGCACACAAAACGTAGCCTATTCACACTTTGTCAAGCATATCTCTAACATATCAATGTTAATTTTACATTAACATAGTAATATTTAACAAACATTTATCATAACCTTACCTAATTACTAATTAAGTACATACGTAATCATATGTCGTACAATATATATGAAACTTAGAGCATAGAGCTTATTAATTATAACGTCTCTCTCTGCCTATCTTTCTTAATACATTGTTTATCTTAACCTAATACAGCGTTACTGTTCACATGACTGATTCTGTTCAAACATGAACAGATTGTCATTTGTATTGCATCGCCCATAGATAATCCGTTTTCTAAAGATTGAAGACATACATTTATATTTTCGAGTCTCGTTTTCTTTTTATAAACGTCAACTAATATATTTTTTCCTAAGATAAAACATATTTTGTTTGCTATTTTTATTTCATAAGTTTCACTTGGGTTTAATTTGTTTGTTTTTTTTAAAACTTATTTATTTTTTAATTTATTTGTTCAAATCATTTGGTTTTACTAAAATTTTTATTTTTTTCACTTTTATAAGGTAAAAATTTGCGTTTTACAGACCCTAAAGCAGTAAATCAGTAAATCAGTAAATCAAACCACCAACACCACCCCTCCCACCCATCCATGATCTATTGATCTATTGATTCAAGTCACGTTTCAAGCATCATTTTGATTAAACATAACATAAAAATAAGTTCTTTGAGTAAAATACCATAGTAAAGTGTAATAGTTTACTGACCCTAAAAAGCAGTAAATCCGTAAATCAAACCACCCACCCCATCACCCCTCCCACCCATACTATGTTAGCTATACGGCTGTTAAAACTTTGTTATGATAGCGCTAATCTATTGATCTATTGATCTGTTGATTCAAGTCATATTTCCAGTATCATTTTGGATAAACATAACATAAAAATAGGTTCTTTATATAAATCTATTATACTGACCAACGAATATATGCTAACGTAACAAAGTTTATATATATATATATATATATAAACTTTGATAAATAAAGCTAACATAGCATAATCTGAACTAAGAATATAATGTACAACGTCAAACCTAGCATTATTTACGCACGAATAAATTGCTAACATTAACAAAGTTTCATACTTAACAATAGTAAAGTAACAAACACTGCATACAAAACGTAACATATTCACACTTTGTCAAGCATATCTCTAACATATCAATGTTAGTTTTACTTTAACATAGTAATATTAAAAAAATATTATCATGACCTTACCTAATTACCATACTGACCAGCGAATATATGCTAACGTAACAAAGTTTTCACATCAATAAAGCTAACATAGTATAACCTGAATTAAAAATATAATATACAACGGCAAACATAACGTAACTTACGCACGAATAAACTGCTAACATTAACAAAGTTCCATACTAACAGTAAAGCAACTAACTGCATTCAAAACGTAACATATTCCCACTTTGTCAAGCATATCTCTAACACATGGTTTCTTAACCTGGGGTTCATGAATTCCTTAGTGTACATGCATCAGGTATTGGTGGTACATAAAGTCGTTAAAAACACTGCGCGTGATCAGTAAAAAAAATTCAAAAATCGAATCGCAATCGAACGTTCTGGCAGCATTTGGAATGTTCATAGTTATTATTATAGCGGTATGAAATTAACGCCGCTCGGCCAGACATTGATAACATATATATATATATATATATATATATATATATATATATATATATATATATATATATATATAACTATATATATATATATATATATATATATATATAACATATATATATATACTATTATACTCTTTATATATATATATATATATATATATATATATATATATATATATATATATATATATATATATATATATATATACTCTTCTATATATCTCTCTCTCTTTCTCTTTATATATATATATAAATATATATGTTTATATATATATTTATATCCTATTCTTCTAATATATATATATATATATATATATATATATATATATATATATATATATATATATATATATTCATTCTGGGTAAGGGGGTACATAGCTTTCATGAGATTCTTAAAGGGGTCCATGACTCAAAAAAGGTTAAGAACCACTGCTCTAACATATTAATGTTAATTTTAGATTAACATAGTAATATTTAACAAAAAAAATATCATAACCTTACCTAATTACCAAACTGACCAGCTAATATATGCTAACGTAACAAAGTTTTCACATCAATAAAGCTAACATGGCATAACCTGAACTAAGAATATAATGTACAACGACAAACCTAACATACCTTACGCACGAATAAACTGCTAACATTAACAAAGTTCCATACTTAGCAGCAGTAATTAACTAACATTAACTACTTATTCGTACTTAAGGTATGTTATGTTTTTAGTTTAGGTGATACTATGTTAGCTATACGGCTGTTAAAACTTTGTTATGATAGCGCTTATTCATCATTCGATATATTAGTTGTTATGATATGACAAATATTACTATGTTAATATTAAATTAACATTGGTATGACATAGATATGATAGAAAATGGGAGATTGGTAAGTTTTATTATGGCCAATGCTAGTTACTTACCGTTGATAAGCAAAAAAAAAAAAACTTTGTTAATGAAAACTGTTATGTTCTTAGTTTAGGTGATATTATGTTAGCTTTACTGATATAGCAGTATAATCGTGAGTTAGGTATGTTAGGTATGCTATGCTCTTAGTTCAAGTTAGCATTTATTAGTTTGAAAGTGCGATAGTTAGGTTAGGTAATGATAAATTTTTTGTTAAGTTTTGTTAAATATTACTACGCCAATGTAAAATTAGCAGTGTTGTGTTGAAAAAGTGGTGTTAGATTGAGATTTGTATGCAATGTTAGCTACTTTACCTTTGATAAGTAGGGAACTTTGTTAATGTTAACAGATTATTCATACATAAGGTATGTTAGGTTTGTTGTTTTACATTATGTTCTTAGTTCAGGTTATGCTATGTTAGCTTTATTGGTTAAGTTGTTAACTTTGCTAATGATAGCAGTTTATTCGTAGGCTGGGTGTGTTAAGTATGTTATGCTCTTAGTTTAGCTTTACTGAAGATAAAACGTTGTTATGTTTACAATTATTCGTTGGGCTGTATGATAGTCAGGTAAGGTTATGATAAATTTTTGTTAAATATTACTATGTTAATGTAAGATTAACATTGATATGTTAGAGACATGCTTGAAAAAGTGTGAATAGGTTCGTTTTGTAGGGAAGGTTAGCTACTTTACCGATATTAATCAGCGTGCATTGTTAATGTTAGCAGATTATTCTTACGTAAGGTATGATAGGTTTATTGTTCCCCGTATGTTCTTAGTTCAGGGCCTGATATGTTAACTATTGATATTGGCTTTGTTATAATCGCATGTTATTCTTGGGGAGTCTGATAGTTAGGTAGGGTTATGATAAATTTTTTAAAAATATTACTATGTTAATGTGAAATTACCATTGGTATGTTAGAGATATGCTTGAAAAAGTGTGAATAGGTTACGTTTTGTAGGTAATGTTAGTTACTTACTGTTGTTAAGTATGGAACTTTGTTAATGTTAGCAGTTTATTCGTGCGTAAGTTATATTAGATTTGTCGTTGTACATTATATTCTTAGTTCAGGTTATGCCATGTTAGCTTTATTGATGTGAAAACTTTGTTACGTTAGAATGGTAATTAGGTAAGGTTATGATATTTTATATGTTAAATATAACTATGTTAATGTAAAATTAACATTGATATGCTAGAGATTCTTGACAAAGTATGAATAGGTTACGTTTTGTATGCAGTGTTAGTTACTTTACTGTTGCTAAATATGCAACTTTGTAAATGTTAGCAGTTTATTCGTGAGTAAGTTATGCTAGGTTTGTCGTTGTACATTATATTCTTAGTTCAGGTTATGCTATGTTAGCTTTGTTGATGTGAAAACCTTGTTACGTTAGCATATATTCGTTGGTCAGTATAATGTACATAAAGAACTTATTTTTGCTGTTTATCCAAAATGAAATTCAAAATATGACTTGGATCAATAGATCAATAGATCAATGGATCATGGATGAGTGTAAGGGGTGGTGTTGTGTGTGGTTTGATTTACTGATTTACTGCTGTAGGGTCAGTAAGCTATTACACTTTACTATGATATTTTATTCAAAGAACTTATTTTTATGTTATATTTATCCAAAATGATACTTGAAATATGACTTGAATCAGTCAATTAACAGATTAATTAATAGATCAATTGATCATGGATGGGTGGAAGGGGTGGGTGGGTGGTTTGATTTACTGATTTACTTCTTTAGGGTCTGTAAAACGCAAATTTTTTACCTTATAAACGTGAAAAGAATAAAAATTTTAGTAAAAACATTATGATTTGAACAATTGAATTAAAAAATAAATAAAAGTTTAAAAAAACAAAAACAAATTAAACACAAAGTGAAACTTATAAAATAAAAATAGCAAACAAAATATGCATATTTTATCTTAGGAAAAAATATATTAAATGACGTTTATGAAAAGAAAACGAGTTTTTAAAATAGAAATGTCAGTCTTAGAAAACGGATTATCTATGGGCGATGCAATACAAATGACGATCTGTACATGTTTGAACAGAATCAGTCATGTGAACAGTAAGGCTGTATTAGGTTAAGATAAACAATGTATTAAGAAAGATAGGCGGAGAGAGAGACGTTATAATTAATAAGCTCTATGCTCTAAGTTTCATATATATTGTACGACATATGATTACGTATGTACTTAATTAGTAATTAGGTAAGATTAGGATAAATTTTTGTTAAATATTACTATGTTAATGTAAAATTAACATTGATATGTTAGAGATATGCTTGATAAAGTGTAAATAGGCTACGTTTGTATGCAGTGTTAGTTACTTTACTGGATTGTTAAGTATGGAACTTTGATGTGTTAGCTATTTATTCGGGCGTAAGGTATGTTAGGTTGTCGTTGTTATATTCTTAGTTCAGGTTACATGTTAGCTTTAGCTTTATTTGTGAAAACTTTGTTACGTTAGCGTATATTCTTTGGTCAGTATGATAATTAGGTAAGGTTATCATAAATGTTTGTTAAATATTAATATGTTAAAGTAAAAATAAATGATATTTTAGAGATATGTTTGAAAAAAGTGTGAATAGGTTACGTTTTGTGTGCAATGTTAGTTACTATTGTTGTTAAGTATGGAACTTTGTTAATGTTAACAGTTTATTCGTGCGTAAAGTGTGTTAGGTTTGTTGTTGTACATTATATTCTTAGTTCAGGTCATGCTATGTTAAGCTTTATTAATGTGAAAACTTTGTTACGTTAGCATACAGTATATAAAGAACTTATTTTTATGTTATATTTGTCCAAAATGATACTTGAATGAAATGTAACCTGAATTCAATAGATCAGTAGATCAACAGATCACGGATGGGTGGGAGGGGGGGGGTGGGTGGTGTAATTTACTGATTTAATGATTTGCTGCTTTAGGGTTTGAAAACGCAAATTTTTTAAGTTATAAAATAAAAGAATAAAAAATTTAGTAAATACTACATCCTACATCCTACATCCTCTCCCAGTCAGGCTCTGACCTGTCAGTGGTACCAACCACCACACACATTCATTCTGTTCTTTCCATCACATTGCATCCACCAATCCAGCTCATTCATTGCAGGCATCGGTGTCTCCTTAATGAATCCTCCACTGTGTCTCTCCATCTCTTCCACGGTCTTCCTCTCGGCCTCACTCCCCTCCGGTCTCCACCTCCACCTCCTACTGGCAACTCTCTCTCCCTGCATCCTCTCCAGGTTATATATATTAAAGAAGATATACTATGCACATATACTCCCACATATTATATTATCTTCCAGTCTATGGCATAGCTAGCAAATCAGCTATTAATTCGGTTATTTTGATGCAAGAAACACTTCATCGTGACAAACTATAAAAGCTTCTATGAGCATACAGCACCTTTATTTAAAAACTTAAAATATTATAATTAATAATACTAATTGAAACTATCTCTATTAAAGGAACAGCACAAGATACAAAATAAGGCATGTAACTTCCTAATATCTAACTTTCATAATAATCAAATTCAAAGAGATATAAATCTAAGAAATAGTGCTCACATAAATCATCTTTACTATAGGTTAGAAGCTATATAAATAAGTACTAATATTATTACTATATTGCCATTTACAAGTAAACTCAAAAAAGCTATATAAATAAGTACTAATATTATTACTATATTGCCATTTACAAGTAAACTCAAAAAAGCTATATAAATGTAGTAATAATATTACTATATTATTATTATTAATATTATTATTATTATTATTATTATTATTATTATTATTATTATTATTGTGTGTGTGTGTGTGTGTATTATTATTATTATTATTATTATTATTATTATTATTATTATTATTATTATTATTATTATTATTATTATTATTATTATTATTATTATTATTATTATTATTGATATTTTTATTATTATTATTTTATTCTTGATGTACTCATAAAAGATATGTCGGCTTCTCAAATACTTGTTCATGTTATTATTACCATTTGGATTATTATTATTATTATTTATTATTATTATTATTATTATTATTATTATTATTATTATTATTATTATTATTATTATTATTATTATTATTATTATTATTATTATTATTATTATTATTATTATTATTATTATTATTATTATATTATTATTATTATTATTATGATTGTTATTATTATTATTATTATTATTATTATTATTATTATTATTATTATTATTATTATTATTATTATTATTATTATTATTATTATTATTATTATTATTATTATTATTATTAATATTATTATTATTATTATTATTATTATTATTATTATTATTATTATTATTATTATTATCATTATTATTATTATTATATTATTATTATTATTATTATTATTATTATTATTATTATTATTATTATTATTATTATTATTATTATTATTATTATTATTATTATTATTATTATTATTACTGTCGTATTTAGTATTGTGAAATATTACTATTTTATCTGATTTTATTTACAATCCTATTACTGTTATTAGAATGTTATTGCTATCGCTATTATTATTATTATTATTATTGTGTGTGTGTGTGTGTATTATTATTATTATTATTTATTATTATTATTATTATTATTATTATTATTGAAATTATTGATATTATTATTATTGTAATTGAAATACAAAGCAATATTTGGAAGAGGAAAATGTCCCCTAATAAAAAGTATTATTATTATTTTATTATTATTATTATTATTATTATTATTATTATTATTA
>JABUQX010079391.1:0-5000 GCA_015478945.1 Trachelipus rathkii
AAAGAGAGATACTTAGGCCATTATGAAATATATATAATATATAAATATATATATATAAGTATATATATACTAAATATAGATATATATATGAATAGGTATATATATAGTAATATGGTTGTTTACGTTTATTATAATCTTTACGGGTAGAATTATGTATTTAGTAATTTATGTTATCTCGCTGTTTCTATAACTTATGTATTGACCTATATTTTTCAGTCGATATATCATTTTTTTTGATCCTATATTAGGTTAATATTATGTGGCCAAGACATATTGATGTAATGCCATTAACAATACTCAAAGAGATAACGACTTCAGGTGACATTGAATGCGAAGATGTTAAACTTGAAGATACACTTCAGTACGTAAGTGTTATATACTTTAAATATGTATTTCTTCTCGTGTATTTAATTAACATCGTAATTTTGTCATTTATTCTTACACATTTGAAATGTATAAATCACATTGGTAACTGCTATTCAAGATCGTTCCTTCCTTTTTCTAGCTAATAAGATTATAAGATCACCATTTTATATATCAAAGGACAATATTAACTTAGGTTAATTGCAAAGATGAGACACGGCATCGATCCTTGGATCCCTCAATTACGAGGCAAGAGAAAACTGCTACCACCCATTACTAGTATTTTATAATATGAAAAATAAAAAAAAATATTAATTATTCAAAAATAGAAATAAATACTAAAGACCTATATAAATAGCTATAAGCATTTAAAATTAAATAAATAAATATTTAATGGAGTTTTATTTTCTTATATATTATATCTTTTTACAAACCTCATTACCAATTAATTTTTTTTGTATAAATAAATTGTATTTATTAATAGAATAATTTTGCAAAAATTATATAATCGAACATATTTAAAATTTGTTTGCGAATTGGACAAAGATTGTTAGAGCACTTGAAAACTATCTTAATTTGTGATCTTTCTTTATTCTTCATATACATAGTCACATAAGTAATCTACTGTCCAACTATATTATCTTAGTTACTATTCATCTCTCAATAATATTTATATATAATATTTTTTTATCCAGCATTTTTATATTCTTTGTTTTATTTGTTATTTATTAGTTATTATTATATACTATATATAATATATTATATATAAATATATTATGCCTTGCATATAACTTTTTAATATATATATTATATTATTAAATGAGATAATCAAACTAAACAAAATCAAAGTCTTTGGTAAGTTGTTAAAAACCAGACCCTGACTTAAGATTGATATGAGCATGGTAGAACAAATGCTTGCCACCCAGTTCACTATGGATTCCATCATCAATAAATTTCGTACACCTCAAATTTTCGAGAGAAATGATATATACATTATGGTTCTGGTTAGAAGAATCCAGCAACTCCGGTTCATAATGGTGCATCTGGGTGAAATGTGGTGTGGCATCTCTGTAGCTTTTCCAGAGGCCGGATGCTTCTCCCCCTTAATCCCTGGTGTTTCGATGTGCCTCTTCCAGCACAATCTGCTCCTCCCCGAAAGACTCGCTGGTCTCTTTCTGTCTCGCCAGTCGTCTAGGTCCTTGTGGTCGAGCACATCATAAGTTCGCAATTCTCACGTACTGTCAATACTGATTCGCTTACGCTGTTTGGCTGGTTTATAAAGCAGGAAGCTTGTTATTCCGACTGGGTCGTGCTCGTTGGCGAGAGGAGAATACAGTTCTCGGGGTTGAGCCGGGTACTTGATCTGAATCGGAAATGATAATCGGTTCGTGAGATCGTGTCCTATTGTGATGAACTGAGTTTTTTGTCCCTGCCCTTGGAGGGACACCTAGGTTGATGTTGTTCTTCGCGCGGGAAGATTTGGGTGCTCATTCGTAACGCATTTCGTGCACATGTCAGGGGTGCGTGGGGTTTAACAGAAAATCCTTCATTCCTTAGGGTCTGAGGTTTGGATCCCGGGAATTGAGGGATAGTAATCTACCTCCCTGTCGAAGATGTGAATATTAAAATAATTTATTAATATATGTAATCTTCTAATATTATATTATATATATTATAATATATTATATATACATGTATATATATTATATATATATATTATATACTATCATGTTATTATATATATATATATATAATATTTGAAGCTATTACATACTGTATATATTATTATATATATATATATATATATATATTAAATTTTATAGCTCTTTTGGGCATTGATTAAAAAGTATACACCAATGAGAAAAAATATATACAATAATTAATATAGAGCTTCACAACTAAATTAACAATTTATAATAAGATTTAAGCTATTATTATTATCTATATACTATTGATATTAATTTTTTTATGAGCCGAATTTTTCTACCCCTTTGCGAGGTGATTAACAATAACGTATAATATCATTATTTTATCAAACTTTTTTTTTCATTTTAGCTTTGACAACTTGAGCTGCAGATTCTCTTAACTATTTTTTATTAGGTTTTAGGTTTTAGTTTGTCCTTCTTCTGAAGATGCTGAACGATGATGTTGAAGTCGACTTTTCTTTGCTTTATTTAATTTTAAAAAGATTTCTGAAATTTTAAGTTCAATAATTATTGAAATCAGATATATTTATGAAGCTACAAAGGACAAGAAGAAAGAAATCCAAAAATAGCCATCAATAGGCCTCCGCGAGCTGCATCAATAAAGAAGAGCTCCAGATTTCATAAAGAAGAGATAAAAAGGAATATTATTAAAAAACAAGATTTAGGAAGCTATAAAAAATAGAAGAAACTCCCAAAAGAACCACTAATAGGATTCCTTGAACTACACCAATAAAGAAGAGCTCCAGATTGCATGAATATGAGTAAGGTCTTTGCTCAACGATAAATTTTAAATAGAAGATTTAGGAAGCTACAAATTTGAATGGATTATGTCCTCCAGCAAAAAAAGATCGCTCCCAAACGTTTATCAGAATTGATTGCCCCTGAAATACTAAAGAAATGAAAGAAGCCTCAACGTCTTCCTTCACAGAATATAAAGAAGAATAAGAAGGAGAAAATGAAAACAGAAGAAACTCTTTGGATTCAGATGATCAAAAAATAAAATGTACATGTATTATAATACATGTACATCTTCTTTTTCTCATCATCCGAATCTGAAGGGCTACTAATGTTTTCATTTTCTTCTTCTTGTCCTTCTTTATATTCTGTGAAGGAAGACGTTGAGGCTTCTTTCATTTCTTTAGTATTTCCGGGGCTATCAATTGTGATAAACGTTTGGGAGCGATCTTTTTTTTGCTGGAGTACATAATCCATTCAAATTTGTAGCTTCCTAAATCTTCTATTTAAAATTTATCGTTGAGTCAAGTCCTTACTCATATTCATGGAATGTGCAGTTTTATTTTATTGGTGTAGTTCACGGAGTCCTATTAGTGGCCCTTTTGGCAGTTTCTTTCTTCTCTTCTCGTGAAGCTTCCTAAATCTTGCTTTTAAAGTTTTTCATCGTTTTCCTTTCTTCATGGAATCTGGAGATCTTCTTTATTGGTGTAGTTCATGGAGGACGACTACTGTTGTAGTTTGCATAAAAAGTTCAACATTTTAAATATAAAGTTTCAATGTTTTTTGGTTCTGTCAAAATTTTATTAGAATTGAAATAAATACTTTAGTTTCAGCTGTGATGACTGCTTCTCAGTTTCTGATCAATGCAAGCAGCAAGTAAAGGTCAACTACTCAAAGGAGCAGCATGAGAAAAAATTTGAAAAGCTACAAAAGCTGCTAATGAAATCTTAGATAAATGATTGCCGACTAGACTGCTAATTAGATGCTCTGCTTTGCGAAATTCTTCAGTCAAATCATGGAGACATAACGAAGATGTTTAGAACATTTGAGGGGAAACGACAAATGAATGATATAAATTTGAAAAACAAATATGAGATTGCAATCTTATGAAAAAAAATGGAAATAGCAGACAAATTGGAGCAAACACTTATAAAGGAAACCACAATTTTTGAAGAGTTTCTTTGTTCACTGAGAAGAATCAACGCTCACAAGGATCACCCAGTTCAAGAACTTCACACAATGGGAGTTCAGTTTCATTAACAAATATCAGCTTTGAAGTCAGAAAAACATTAGAAACGTTATTACGACTACAGCTGCAAAGTCAAGACTTTACAACAAACCATCGCCAATTTAAATGATGAAATTGCTAAATTGAAATGCGCTGCTAATGATCTTAGTGAGAAGATATTGGAAGCAAAGAGGAAACAAGATGAGTCTGATTCAATCTTGAATGATCCTTAATGCGAAGCTGAAAAGGTTAGAACAGAACACGACATCCTTGAGAGGCAGATGAACAAGAACAAGAAATTCTCAAGAATCTAAAGGAAGAAATGGAGTGTTTGTGCAAGAAGAAGATGAAGTTGAACTGTATTCTGAAGAACAAAGGTAAAGAAACTGCCCTCTTCAGAAATAATACGATCAATTAATTATACAACATGGTATGGGAAAGAATTGCAAGCCATGACCTCTGAGCCAGAGATAATAAAAGGGTAGAATCAACGTCCTACGACAGAAGCTCACATGCCTTACAGAAAGCAATAAAGAAGAGGATGCGGAAATCAAAGTTCTGCATAACGAGATCGAATGTTCTTAAATCAAAATCAATCAACTTGTTGATGACATCTTAAATCAAAGAAATTAAGGCCACTATAATATATATTGTGAGTGTAAAAATGATAAAAAATTAGTAGCATGAGCCTTTAAAAAATAGAAGCCCATTTTTATGAAAAGAAAGATATTAAATTATGTAAACTATTGATTTGTTTTAATTTCATTCATTTGGGAAGTATAAGTAACCCTCTTCTAAAAGTCATTTTATACTTTACTTTTTCATTTATGTCATTAAAAATATTTATATTTATTAATCTTAGGAGTGAAACACGAGCTTAATCTAATTTTTTGCTTTCAAGAAATAATTTACGTAAAAAAATTTAATCATTTTTATATTAGGAAAATTTAAAATTTACTAGGTTTAAT
>JABUQX010079391.1:7500-11564 GCA_015478945.1 Trachelipus rathkii
CTATTTCCTTATTAACATTTCATGGGAGAATATTTGGAAAATGCTTATTCTCTTAATATTCAAGAATTGTATACGAAAATTAACGTCCAATTTCTTCTTAATAAAAAGGTGATTCATTTCTTAGATATTCAAATCTCTCTACATTTAAGTCAGAGTTAATTATTGTCATATGATTCGAAAATTGTCCAATTTCTACTTAATATATTATTACTTGTGACTAACCATTTATATAGAGGAGAATGAAAAAAGTTTACTATGAATATAGGTTCTTAATCATGAATAAGTTAGAATAGTTATTTAGATCTTCATCCATGCTGATAGATTTCAATAGGTTTATTAGAGAATTATTTCAGAATAGTAAGCCAATCTTATACCTGCCGTTGTTAAGATAGTATCAGTAATTGTTATCAGTAGAGATAGTACATAACTCGAATAATACATCGGCATGTAATAACACTAGAATATTATTCGTAAGTTAATAAATCCGGGAGAAACTACCTCGGGAAAGTAGATCTAGTAAATATAAACAAAATCTGTTAATTTGTTATAGTCCATTAAGATAAATGAACCCTTTACTAAAATATCACAACTGTTTCATTCATCTGATACGGATATTTAACTTTCGAATATTAACAATAGATATTGTATCTCTAGACTTCCCATAGTTTTCCAATGCCTTCAATAGCATCTCTACTAAAAGTGTATTAAGATGATTTATATAAATGTTTTTATTTTGACATTGAAAATATATTATTATTATATAACTTTAGTCTCTTACTAAGCATTGCATAAATTAGGAACCCATATCTATTATCACTAGTGTGTGGTGTAGATGTAGGTTTTCTTCAAATACTGAATGCTGTCTGTCAATGGCTATGACTCCTAATGATAAACAAGAATTTTTCTTTACGAATAGATAAGAAATTTTTTGAATACGCTTGATTTGTGTGTCACTCCTGTTGGATAATAATATTATACAAATTTTAAGTATATCCATTTAATGCTTTGAATGCTAAATTTATTATTTGAATTTCATTATCAATATTTGGTTACTACTAAAGTATAAGTATATCGTTATTTTATTACGAACTATAATTACATACGCTATAACTTTCAAATGTTTTACCCTTTTCTATTTATTTTAAAAGTGATAAAAAATAATAAATTGAAACAATGAGATTGCCGTCTATCAGCAAGGCAACATTGTACTTGACCATAATTTTATTTTAGAGAGTTTGTAGTATATATAATAGAAAGTTTATTTATGTAGTGCTAATGATTGCTATATATTAAAATATTACATAATCTTTAACAGAGTCTATGATTATCAAGTAAGGTATTTAGCATTAGTAAAACTTCATTTAATTTAAATAAGTAGTAAATAATTAAGACCCGAATTAATAATTGTTGAGAATTTCTGAAATAGATAAATAAGTGTACTACAAGATACAGATGTTATTTAACAAGACTACATATTCATTAGGGAGATTACTAATGAAAAGGTTAATAAACAATTTAAAAGTCAACTGTTAACGAATGAATATATTTCAGGTACGTCCGCTAAACTACCAGCTCTTCGAGGAAAGTATAACTCCAGAGACTGATCGGCTTAATCTTCTTAGAGAGGTTACCTTAATTCTTGACGTACATTCTGATTTTAATGTCAATACAAGCAATTTATATATTCATGGCATAAAACTGTTGACCGGTTTGGTTTTGATTTTATTAAAGCACTCCTGATATTCCCAGTCTATCACCCTTATTCGATATTAGAGTACTTCATCGTATCGTAAAAAAAAGCTTTAGCCCCTTTGCACAGCGATTATTTTTCCTGTGAGTAAATTATTATTGAGGTTGAGTCATTTACGGAAAACTTCTCCAGATTTTCAAGGTTACGAGAGTTGTCCATGATTTATCCTTGTTCTAGTTTTATTCCTGATGTTTATATGATGGGTCTTAATGATATAAATTTATATATTATACCATCAATGTGACTGTATGCTGCTTAATTCGCTTAAATTATAAAATACTATCACCAGATCCTTCAGATTCATTATAATAGACACAGTTTTTGAGAGAAAATGCGTTTCGTGACATATTTAAATTAAAATTAGGATAACATTGCATAATAAAGAATACAAATTTGACTTTCTATGAATATTCTAAGCTAAAAGCTAATATATTTCCAAAAACAGAATTAACTTTGTAAATACATTATATCATAGGAGAGCTAGGGTACAAGCCCCCAGTTATTAAAACTCTTCTTCAATAGCGGACCTAAAGGAACTTGACGTGGAGTAAGGTTGGTAGTTGTGGTTCACAGATACTTCACCTCAACCAACCACGTAAACCAACTTTCGTTCAAGTCAAGTTCCTTTAGTATTGAAGACGTATCAGCATCACCTAATGCTCTCCTAAGATATAATTTACAAGTTAGAAAGAATAGGGCCAAGCAAAATACTCTGAAGTTATATTTATTATCCTAATAAATATGGACAACGCATTCGGTATTAAAATGACTGAAGAAGGTGATGATTTTAAATTAGGTAACGCAACAGTCAAAATTGATGGTAATAATTTAATTATTGATAAAACCCAATACATCGGTACTGAAGGTCTATGGAAACTTCTAACCTTGGAAAAATCCTGGAGGAAAAGTTTCGTAAATGACTATAATAATTATAAAAATAATCGAGTAAGTGAATGAATGGTAATATATATACGATGGAAGTACTGCTAAATCGAATAAGGGTGATTAATATAAGATGTTTATTAATTAAACCAATATATGATGAATATAAATTGGCTTTGATGAGATTAAAATCAGAATTATCGTCAGAAGTAAGAAACACCAAAGAAGAAGAAAAGTGTTGGAGATATTCCTCGAAGAGGTAGTGTAGGAGACGTACCTAAAATATCAGGTACGGGATTTAAATTTCTACCTTCAGAACAATGTAATTAATAAACATGAATATTGATTACATGATTTCAATCGGGTAATACTAATGTAATTAATGAGTTACAAGCTATTAATGAATTGCGTAAGCGATTAAGGTATATTTAATAAGAGATATAATAAATCTTTAAATATACTTTTTTCTCTAATAATTAAATGAGGCATTGTGTTACTCTAGTAGTACATCTGATCTTCAATAATATAAATTTTTACCCTTCTTTAAAATAAGAAAAGGGTACAACACATGAAATAGCGTTATTAATTAATACGTATACTCAATCAGTACCAAATATTGATGAATCAAGTAATAAATTGCATATGAATATAACGGTAAAATTTTTGAAATATTATTTCCAACAGGAGCTTATGAAATTCAAAGGCGATTAACAATTAGATTTCAAGAACATATTGTTAAAATAGATCAGGACAGATTCAGTATGAAGCAAACCACATAAACTGATGAAATGTATTGATTCATTGTTAGGAAGGCTAATTTATTATAATTATTTCAATGATTTTTAATTTAAAAATCTATTAGGATTTAGTAGGGATGCTATTGAGCATTGGAAAACATGAAAGTGAAACATTGTTAATATTTAAAATTTGAAAATTTATATTTAGTTAATTTATTATTATAGCGGTTCTATCTTAATGGACATCAAAAAACCCAATTTTGTATGTTTTCTTCCGATGTTCCTCGCGGTTGTTTCTAAACACAATGCTTGCATCTTTGTTATCTAACCGATAAACAATTCCAACTATTGAATTTAATTCATATTTGGCTTACTGATCAATTTCATAAACCATTAAATCTTCGAGGAGCAAGAACTAACTATTCGTTACATGTTAATAATCAACATAAACTTTTTTTTTCTCGAATAATATGGTATAATTTAAAATGGAAGGAATCATCAGAAATCAGAGTGATTCAATTAAACAGATTTGAATATCAAGAATATGAACCTTATCCAGGAGTTGATTTAAATACACTTAGTGATATAAGAATATCAGTTCAAAATCAGGATGAATTTTTACTACCTTCTAGAAGTTATATTTATATCGAGGGATCTTTAAAAAAAGAAGATGGATCAACATTTGAAAAAGATAA
>JABUQX010079392.1:0-17500 GCA_015478945.1 Trachelipus rathkii
AGTATTAATTCTCCTTAGCAATCAGAAGGGAGAAGAGGACGAATAAACGCACGAAACGAAACACATATTAGGTTCCAAAAGGGTATATATTTCCGTTAGACAACACAAACAACAACAACAACAACAAACAACAACGACAACAACAACAACATAACTAACAAACAATTAACAGTACAAGAAATAAGTTCTTTACTATACCAACCAACGAATATATGCTGACGTAAAAATGTTTTCACATAATAAAGCTAACATAGCATTACCAAACCTAAATATATAGTACAATGACAAAACCTAACACACCTACGCACGAATAAAAAACTAACATTAACAAAGTTCCATACTTATCAGCAGTAAAGTAACTAACAGCATACAAAACGTAACCATATTCCACTTTTTCAAGCATAGTCTCTAAACATATATAACGTTAATTTAACATCTACATAGTAATATTTAACAATGGATTTATCATAATCTTGTCAAATTATATCATACAGACCAACGAATACATTGTAAACATAACAAAGTTTTATACCAACATAACACAAAAATAAGTTCTTATATACTAACCATTGAAATATATGCTTAACCAACAAAAGCTTTAGCATCAATAAAGCTAACATATTCTTAACCTGAACTAAGAAATATAATGTACAAAGGCAAACTTAACATATCTCGCGCATATGGATAATCAGCTAACATCCTGAAACATTCCCTAAGGTAAAGTAGCTAAATAGGTCATACAATACTCAATATGTTCCCACTTTTCTTGCATATCAGCAACAGGTAAAAGCCGTATTATCTTACAAAATCCCTCAACAAAGTGACCATCTATCAAAGATACCAACATCTGAAACTACGAAATTAACACCATCATCATCAAAGTGTCACCATTTTGAGATTATAACATCCCAATTGACTATGAATAAGCATAGACATTAGCAAATCTAGGCCAAACCTAACATTACCCAACAAGAAACGATAATCTGGCTCACGTTTCTAACACATCGTCGTCAGTTACCACAGTAATATCTTACAAAATCATCATTCTTCTAACCAATCAGTGTTATTTTCACATTTCATAGGTAATATTTAGCATAACGTACCGTAACTACCGACATAAACCGAGTTTCATCTAAAGCAACACATAGACTTCGAGAGAAAACCAGGGGATGTTCCTTGTAACACCTAACGCTTTCACGAGGTAACATGAAATATTTTTATCCTTACCCTATTTTAGGACCCCCTTCTCCCCGCCCCCCTTCAGGAAATATTCATTCAATGCTGTTATGATTTAGCAACAGCGCCTTCATACAGAGGGGTGACTGGTGGATAGCTACTGTAAGCACGTGTAAGGCACGTACATTGAGGATCACCCGCCAGAGCAGTAGATGACGAAGAACCCATCTCGGTTTTTTTTTGTGGTTATCCGCTGTGAGAGGGTGTAAGTGAAGGGCTGACAGCCCTTTGGTGGAGCCCTGTATGTAAGAAACAGGTAAAGACGTATTATCTAACAAAACCTTAACAAAGTTGTCAATCTATCAATAGGATGACC
The DNA here is from genome assembly GCA_015478945.1 of Trachelipus rathkii. Lineage (NCBI taxonomy): Eukaryota > Metazoa > Arthropoda > Malacostraca > Isopoda > Trachelipodidae > Trachelipus > Trachelipus rathkii. The sequence goes on from JABUQX010079392.1 coordinate 1,553, forward strand.
CAGCATCTCACCTATATTTGACACTTTATCGTCATCAAGAAGTTTCATCACGTTCTCTAGGATGATCATCAGTTTGAACTGATGAATAAATCGTAGCATTAGCAATAATCTCGGCAAAGCGCTGAATCATACTCAATCAAATACTTAATCTATGGACTCAGCGTTCTATGACACATCATCGGCAGGTAATCACAGTTAATATTTACAAAAATCATTCATTTCTCTTACGCGAAATCAGTTGTTAATTCATCCCGCCATAGTAATATTTTGAAGCATAACGTACTCTATTACTTACGAATATAACAGGTTTCATAATCAAGAGTATCTATATATTATCCACCACCTCCGGAGAGAAAACCAGGAGGATTGCCCCTCCTGAAAGGGTGGAATCTTGAGAGGGACACCCGAAGGGTGTAAGCTGGCTCTGAGGCGCTCTAAGCCAGGATGAGCCTTTACCCCCTTCGAGGTAATGCGCGTCTACTCGCCCTCGGGTGATCCCCTGCCTGTCAAGATCACACCCTGTTGCGAGGAGGGCGCTATCCCTCCTGTGTTTCTCTCGGGAGATGGTGTGTGCTGTAGATACTTCTTGGTTAATGAAACCCTTGTATTCGTTAGAGGTTAGGGGTACTTATTGTTAAATATTACGTTATGGGCAGGTGAAGATAACACTGATGTGTAGAGAAATGATGAGGTTTTGTAAATATATTATCTATGTTACTACGATGAGTTGTTGGAAATCGTGAGTCTTAGGTTAAGTTTTTGGTTAGTTAATGTCAGGTTGGCCGAGAGATTTTGCTGTAATGTCTAGCGTTAGATTCATAGTCAGATGATGTGTGTATCTAGAGAAGGTGTGACGACTTTGATGAATATGGTGTCAAATCATAGTCGAGTATGCTGTATCTTTGAGTATATTGATCACTTTGTGTAAGGGATGTGTTAGATAATATCGCTTTACCTGGTAGCATAAGCTCAGCCCAAAGGGCGTGTCCGCTTTCCGACTACACCCTCTTTTCAGGGGTACCCCGAGATGGGTCTTCGTGCGATCCTCGTTGGGGTGATCTCTTAAGGGTAGTGGCTTACAGTGCTTACATGTGCTAATCAAATCGCCTCTCGTATGAGGCGCTGTTGCTTTAATCTAAAACAGTTTTGAAATGATATTTTCTGAAGGGGGCGGGTGCTTAAGATAGCCGGTAAGGGTAAAATATTTCATGTTACCTCATGAAAGCGTTAGGTTTACAAGGAGCACATCCCCTGGGTTTTCTCTCGGGTATGTGTTGCTTTAGATACTCTTGATAAATGAAACTGGTTATTCGTAAGTTAGGTACGTTATGTTTAATATTACTATGACAATGTGAAAATAACACTGATTTTTAGAGAAATGATGAGTTTTTGTAAAATATTAACTGTGTTAACTGACGACGATGTGTTAGAAACGTGGCCGAGATTAGTTTTTTTTTGTTGAGTAAGGTTAGGTTTGCCCTAGAATTTTGCTAAGTCTATGCTGCTATTCATAGTCAATTCGATGATACTCAAAATGAGTGACCATTTTGATGAAGTATGTGCGTTAATTTTCGTAGTTCAGATGTTGGTATCTATTGATAGATTGGTCACCTTTGGTTGAGGATTGTAGAGATGCGGTTTACCTGTTGCTGAATATGCAAGAAAAGTGGACATATTATTATGTATGACCATTAGCTACGTTTACCTATGATAAGTAGGGAATTTTTCAGGATGTTAAGCTGAATATTCATACGCGAGATATGTTAAGTTTGCCTTTGTACATTATATCTTAAGTTAGCGTTAAGATTATGTTAGCTTTATTGATGCTAAAGCTTTGTTGTTTAAGCATATATCGTTGGTTAGTATATAAGAACTTATTTTTGTGTATGTTTATCTTAAAACTTTGTTTATGTTTACATTATTCGTTGGTCTGTATGATTAATTGGACAAGATTATGAAAAATCCATGTTAAATATTACTATCAATGTAAAAATTACGTGTAATATGTTAGAGATATGCTGGAAAAAGTTGTGAATAGGTTACGTTTGGTAGGCGTGTGTTAGGATTTAACTGCTGATAAATATGGGAACTTTTGTTAACTGTAGTTGTTTATTCTAGCGTAAGGTGTGTTAGGTTTGTGTATTTACTTATATTCGGTAGTCTAGTAATGCTTATGTTAAGCTTTCAATTAATGTGACAAACATGTTACGTCAGGCATATATTCTTTGAGTTGGTATATAAAGAACTTATTATTGTGACTGTTATTGTTGTTGTTATTGTTGTGTTGTTGTTGTTTATATTGTTGTATGTTGTTTGTTGTTGTCTAACTAGAATATATACCCTTTTTAACTGTAAATCATGGTTCGTAGTCGTTGCGTTGTATTCTGGTATTACTTTCTTTTGATTAGCTGAAAGAAAGAATCTCATTACCTATAAGGGTTGATTCGCATACGATTTCCTTCAGTAGAATATTTTTTCGCTGTACTGGTACGATACATCTCCCCGCATCCTCCACGTGTCTGGTGTTGATATCTTCACTAGGAGCTTCGTTATTCCCAACGTGTCAAGTAAAATTTATGTCAACCTGATGGATACCGATACATTGCTTGTATTCTGTCGAGAAGTCAAATAATTAGACCTTTATTCGTTTGTGCTGATGGATTCATCAAGATTATCGACATCGCTGCTGCATGGCTAGAGGATAAGGTTATGTTATCCCATGGTTCGATGAGTAGTGAAATATCTATCAGAGGTGACAGTGTGAGAGGTCATAATAGAATAGACGCTGCGTTCTCATCATATGACGGTATTAAAACCCTTGATGTTTCGCAACTATTGGAACCCCTCGATTGTGAGACCTTCATGCGTACGTGTATAGGTTTCACAATGCGAACAATCTGAAAATAATTACAGCATTGCTTAAAATAAAAAACGAATTAACATCACATCTTAACGAGTGACATACTGTCGGACATTAATACATATAGCACATGATGTAATCTATGATATTTATTTACCGAAACATGTGTTTCCCGTATAAATACAGTAGTACAGGAGTGCTATTAATAACTATCAGTTTGGAAAAAAGTTTACTTCTCTCTTGTATGAGAGAATAAGTGCTGTGAATCAAAATATGCCGAAAATGGTTTAGGTTGCTGAAGGCATTTATACTACATCCTTTTAAAGGATGCTTATCTTTAGAGAGATATATAGAACGTACCCAACTTGAATCCATTTCTTCTGATTAGAATGAATTAAATATAATGGTAAAATAACTTATATTTTATGTATTTATATTTTATAGTATTTATAAACGTTCTTTTAATTGAAAATTATATGTTATAAAAATGTAAATTTTGCTTGCTTGTATAATTCTTTTTTGTGGAGCTCCATTGATGATGGATTGGTGGCTGTTTTATCGTCTGGTTGTGTTGTGTTAAGTACGTTATGCCATAGTAGTTTGGCTTTACAGAGAGTAAAAACTTTACTTTGTTTTTCTTTACCCTTTAGGTATTATGCAGGTTAGGTAAGGTTATGCCTATTTTTTTTTTGATACATATTACTATGTTAAATGTAAAATTAACAACTTGTCATGTGGAACATGGTTGACAAATATAATAAGTTAGCGCTTTGTCCACATTGTAGTTACTTTACGGATGTAAGTTGTGAAACTTTGATAATGTTAACCATTGATTCTTGCTTTAAGATGTGTATAGGTTTCCCTTTTACATATAATTCTTAGTTTGGTAATTGTTATGTTGACGTTTAATGTAAAACTTGTTATGTTAGAGTATACTCATTGGTCTGTATGATTAGTACACACGGTGTATATAATGTTTTTGTTACATATACCATGTGTAATGTAACATTTAACATTGTTTATGTTAGAGACATGCTTGACAAAAGTGTGAAAAGGTTACGTTTGAAATTGCTATGTAGGTTACTTTACTGTTAGTTAGGGTGTGGTCTTTGTTTAACATTAAAACAGTTTATTCTTGTTTAGATGGGCTAAGTTTGTCGTGTACATTATTTTCTTAGCTTATATGATGCTATGAAGCTTTTATTGAATGTGAAAAAACTTTGTTACGTCAACATATATTTGTGATGTTTGTATAAAGAACCTGATTTTCTATGTTATGTTTATTCAAAAATATACTCGAAATGTGACCTTAATCAAGTAGATCAATAGATCAGATGTTCAGGAGGGTTGCAGGAGGGGGGGTGGGATGGTGGTTTGATAGTGATTTACTGCTTCCTAGGGTATGTAAAAACGTAAATTTGTAAGTTTAAACATAAAAAAGAATAAGAAATTTTATTTATTTATTTATTTTATTTATTTATTTTTTATTTATGATGTTCTGAAACAGTTATTTCGAAATTCTACAGACCCGATAACAATAGTAAGGACACCATACATGGTATTATTACACAAATTATTTAATGAACTCGGCACCGCAACCGGAGCCAGGCACGGTGGCAGCGTCTCCCCTTCACTCCCCTTCACTCATCTCTTCTTCCACCTTCCTCATTCTTACTTCCTTCCTCATTCATCTTTCGACTCTGTTTCCCATTCCATTCATTTTTTTCAGTCGGGACCCCCCTCAATGGGGTCCTAGACACCCTACACAGGCTTATAACCTTCATATTCGAACTCTACGACATTCGATAACCTTTATAAAGACAGCAAATTGTTGTTACTCGGAATGTTTATTTAACTCGCACCGCAGTTGGCTGCCAGCACCGGTGCCGGAGCCAGACTCCGCAGATTGCACATATAAGTATTTCTAGAATTGCCAACTCTGGAATCTCCTCACCAAATTTACAGCCAATTACGAACACTTCGATTTTTAGGGGGGTGGGGACCCCTTCGGGGACCCCGGGACTAACCTCGTCTACGACGAGGGTACCTCCCATCTAACACTCTCCAAATTTTAGCCCAATACGATACCCTAACCCATATAGATATTATATTGGACTTCAAGAAACTGGTGGATGCGAAGAAGCAACCACGGTGGAAAAAATAACAAAAAAATAAAGATAATAATAGAAAATTAATATAATAATAATAATAATAATGAATAATAATATATAATAATATATAATTAATAATAAAATAATAATAATAATAATAATAATACTAATAATAATAATAAATAATACAGACAGATCAACACTAACCGATGGTTGAACCATACCGAACCGTGAACACGGAGCCGGAAGTCGGAGCCGAGCCGGAGCCGAGCCGGAGCCGGAGCCGGGTCAAGAGTCAGAGTCGGAGGCCGGAGTCGCGGAGCCACAGTCGGCTCGAAATTGAGATCACTCTGCGATTCAATAAATTTCTCGAACTTTTAATTAATAATAATAATAATAATGTGTATGTTGTATGAGCGCGCGCGCGTAAATAAAAAATAACACAAAACAACACAGACAAACCTTCGGGTTGTCTGTTTGTCGGCATTGATAAAGCCCTTCGGGCTATCAATCCTCCCCCCTAAGCCTCAATATATCTCTATTCATTTTTATATCGAAAGGTGGCCCGAGTGGCCGACTTACTATCATATATATATTATATATATATAATAGATTATATATATTATATATATAAAATATATATATATATATATAATATAGTATATATAATATAATAATATATATATATTATATATATATAATAATATATATAATATATATATATAAAATATAATATATATAGTATATATATATATTATAATATATATATATATATATTATATATATAGATATAATATATATTATATATATTATATATATAATATATATATATATATATATATATATATAATATAATTATTAATATATATATATAAATACCTCACGGAAAAAGTTAAACCAGTCTACATCTTTTTGGACATAAAATCAAAAGTACATTGCATACCTTTGCTACTGTTACATGTTTGTACAAAATTAAAACAATGCTAAAAAAAACTAGCAATCTGCAATCGTTTTGGCATATATCAAACAAATCACTCACATTTATTTATAAACTTACGCTGACAACTCCACTTAGACTAACCGACGAATACAAAGTTTGAACCAATACTGAATTCCTGATCTGATTGTTTTTATCAGATCTAATACAAATAATCGATTTACAACTAATCGATTTAATATTACCATATCAATGTATTGTTAAACCCCATAAAATATCGACTGGACTTGAGTTTTATTTTATGTGCTGCCGAAAATGTAAAACTTAAGCCATATATAATATGATTATATATATTATATATATATAATATAATATATTATATATATATATATATATTATATTATATATATATAATTATATATATATTATATAATATATATATATAGTATAATATATAAATGCTTGTGTTATGTAAATTGGGGTTTGCCTTAATTTGCCTTAAAGAGATGCTTGATTGACACAGATAAATAGAGGAGTACGATGTGGCAAGGAAAACAAATTAAGTATGAGAAGAGGAGAGAGAGAGAGAGACGAGAGAGAGAGAGAGATGAGAGGAGAAAGAGAGAGAGGGAAGAGATGAGAGAGAGAGAGGAGATTTCAATTGCTTATCAAATACATTTGCCTTACCTTTGCTCTGTCTCCATTGACCCCCTTCCCAAGACCGCATTCTTGGTCATTTCTTCCTGGATGTCTTTTCATGGAGTTTCCTTTGGGACCCAAAAGTTTACCTACGAAGTTGAACTGTAATAAAGATAAACATATTATTAGCTAATGCTAATATATATATATTAATATTATGATTATATTATAATATATATATATATATATAATATATAATATACATATATTATATTATATATATAGATATATATATATAAAATATATCGTTGACATATAAATATAAAATACTATATAGATATCAAACTACGAAATCAACTTCAGAGCTTATTAAAACAAATGTAAAAATGAGGAAATAAAAGAACATTATACGCACAAACGTATCTTCAGCTCTCTTTCACATAAACACACACACACACACACACACACACACACACAACACACACACAAAACACACACACATACACACACACACAATATATAGTATATTATATATATATATATATATATATATATATATATATATATATTATATAATATATATAGATATATATATAAATATATATATATATATACGTATATATATATATATATAGATATATATATATATTTATATATATATAAAAGAAAACCCGATTAACTCGTTTTCAATTAACTCGACAGATTTGTATGATTTAAAAATTCGAATTCCGCAAACAAAATTAAATTAGCGGATTGTTAGAAAGATTACGCTGAATTTTTTTTTTCATATTTCGCAGTAAATGAATTTTCTATGACTCTCAAAACTTTGAAGTGATTTTTGTTTTGAAGAATTGAATTACGGAAATGTAACTGAACTTTCAGAATTGAACACGAAGGAGTTTAGTTCTGATGATTTCCTCAATTTAAAATGTCAAAAAATGGTTTGAAAACTGAAGAATATAAAGTGATTCCCATTTGGTTAGAGGAAATGTCACAGAATGAATTCAGTAAAATTTTCTTGAAAATATAAATTTTTAAACGGTAATGCCTTGATTTTGATGCCTTCGATGTTCTGTGGCTCAAAATCTTTCTTCCTCTAACAATAATCTTGTGCTTTGCTACTGTTCTCCTTAACAGAACAGATTTTCCACTTCTTTATCTCTTGAATATTCTTACTACTTCTCACGAAACTGTTATATCTTCTCATCCAAATACTGAGGTCCTCTATTTAGGGGATTTCAGTGTACCACAACACTGAATGGTTGGGGTCCTCTCATTACTGATTTAGGGGAGGCTGGGATTGAGCCGAATCATTTCAACATTCTCAAACGATTTGGCGGCAACTAATCAAAAGAACTTACACACATTCCGGATCGTCCCAACCAATTCTTGAACACACTTGACCTATGTTTCACCACTAGTCCTTCTCTCTAAAAAGACACCACCTTCGCTCCAATTGGTTAAATCTGACCACCGCCTATATCTCTTAATTTTAATACTTCTCTTTCCAACAGCTCCATCCTTCCCCTATGCTTTTTTCTGGCACTTTGATCGGGCTGATTGGGGCCTGCGCGCTTCCTACGCTAACTATAACTTGGAATGACTGCTTGGACAGCTGATACGCTTCGCTTCTGCCACTAGGTGACGGAGCTGTAAATCAGTTGACGGGTGAAGCAGGTCCCATTCTTCTTCGACTAAATCTTTCATCTCCTCATTAAATCCAATGGCGATTTGCTTGTTCTCTGGGCCATTCAGCTAGAGACAGGTTGTAATCGGGAGTGGAAACAATTCTCGTTCTCCTATACAGCTGTTGGCTATAATTTTCACTCAGCTAGAAATGCGTTGCAGGGGATACTTCGACGAAGCAAAAGCGGGCTTCTCATCAAACGAAAGTGGCGGCTAACCCTCCTTGTTCTCTAATGACAAATCTTATCTGCCCCTTGCCAAAAACATTCTGCTAACAAACTTCTGTAATTCATCCTTTCCTCCTCTTATTCGATCTGATGGGCTCTGTGCTAACTCTGCCTACTGAAAAAGGCCAATTCTTTTTCGGCCTCCTATTTTTTCGTCTACTCAACCCTGACGATTCTGGCATTCCTCCTCCTCCTCTTCTCTCTTCAGGTGTCCTATTCTTTGCCCGTGATGTAAATTTGATCGGGCGTGCATGGTCCTGAGATCTATGAACGTTAGAAGGCGGGTGCCCGGATGGCATTCCGCCCCGAGTTTTGAGGGGAATGTTGCTTTCATGCTGACCCGCCCCTCGTCAACTATACTCTCTATGTTCTCAATATTGCTAGCACTTTCCTCAGTGTTGGAAGCACGCACCATGTCCAAACCGTATTCCGGAGAAAGAAAGCCGCTCTAGATCCTTCTAACTAATCGCCCTATAGCTCTTACTATGATATTCTATACTAAGATCTTTTGAAAACCCTTACTTAAACTCTCACTATTAGACCATCTCGAATCTCAATTTTCTCTTTCACGATCGCCAGTCGCTTCGACGTTCAATCGTCCTCTTACCTGCGAATACTTTCCAATTTAAAGCCGAACTTATGGTATTTCTGCTCTTAGGAACTACGGGGAGATTGAGCTTGTGAGCGCTATGACATATCCAAACAGCATTTGACAAGTCATTGGACGCACGTCACTGCTCCTCCAAGCGCCCCTCCTACTAGCGTTTCCTCCTCTCTCCTATTGCGCTTACTTATTGTCATAGCTTTCTTTCAAGTCGCTCACTACTTGGCTTGTGGTTGATGGAGCCACTCTTTCTTCTTTTTCTAGACAATAGTGGTGCTTCTCAGGTTTCGCTTTAATCTCCCTACTCTTATCCTACCTTTCATTATGATCTCACGCTTGCACATCTAACTCTACTCCACCTCATATCCTTGATGACCGACCCTTCATCTTTCAACTCATTTCTAATTACTGCTCCTACTCTTTACTTCTAGAACTTGCCTCCCGTCTCTAACTATTCGATTCCTATTCTCGCTGATCTGGAAGAATTTCCTGCCATTGCGGTCGTCTCAACCTTGTGACATTCAATTCTTTAAAAAAACTCAACTTACCTGACCAACATCTCCCTCTCAAAACACCCGTCTTATAACTTTCCGATGATCTTCGACGAGTGCTCTTCGTCTCTCCCTGTGGACAATAAAAGACATCCTGGACCTTCAACAAAACAAAAAAGATGTCTTGGAAACATTACATCACACGCGTTGCCTCAGGCGCCTGAAAGAAGACTGGGATTCTTGCTTAGACTGCGAGGACTTTTTTTCCTCTTGCTCCAGTACCATCCAACATATACAAGGGTCTCATCCGCCCCTTTGTCTGGAGTACTGTTCTCATATCTGCGGCAGAAGGTCATGGCTTACCCGCTTCTCTGGACACGGGTCCGAGCTCAAAAGCGTAAGGGCTTCATAAACTGTCTCATATCACTTTCCAGTTCTTTCGACCCTCTATCTTTGCAGCGCGATGCTTGGTACTTTTATCTCGTCTCTCTATAAGGGTACCGCAGCGGCCAGCGTGACGAGGGAACTACCACTCGCGTACACCACCATTTCACGACGCCCTCGTAGCACAAGGGGTTGTGTGTCCTGCGCCACGAGTTCTGTGGATATTGGTAGCTCCAGGCTAGTTCGCTGCGGTGATATCTTCTTTCTGCCACTCTGTGTCTGCTGTACATTCGCTAATCCATCTTCTGTTTCTGCTGAATTTAACTCTCCTCACTTTAAAAGCTGCGCTCCTGGCTCACTCTGCGTATATTGCGCATCAGTGGATGGAAACTTTCGGCGTCGCCAACTCCCCCTCTGAACATACGGGCTCTGCCCCGTCGAAGTCGCGATGTGACAACCTGTAACAAAAACAAGAAAAAAGCTCGCGATCGCACCACGCCAAATTTGCCTTACAATCTTGAAACAACCTTGCGACAATATGACGAAATTAATAAGCAAAAAATAAGAAGACATACGACACTAAGCTCAATATGATTTTTATTAAAAACCTGTAACTATCTTTAATTTTTCGTTTGGCGAAAAAGAAAACTAACTTGTTACTTATCATTCTTCCGCATACCAATCTAAAACATGAAATACAAAGTACAATTACTGGAAATATTTATTATTACGTTCCTACTCAATCTCATCTAAACAAATCAAATGTTTCTTATATCAAATTAAGTTTCAGTACATTATTTCTCATTGGGTTTTAAGTTCAATTAACCCAATTTGATTAGTGATGATCTTTTTGGGAGCACATTACTCCAGTTAATCGGGGTTTTCCTGTATATATATATATACTTATCTAATATATATATATATACGTCATATATATACTCCTAAATAATACCCCTATCATAATACCCTAATATAACACACACTACTAATACTATACCTACCTATATATCTATACACACTATATACTATATACTTAATACTTATAACTACAAATATAATATAATTTATATACGATATACTTATATACTTATATATATATAAATATACTATATATATATATACTACCTACTATACTATAATATAATATATACTATATACTATATACCCCATATATATATATATTATATATGGTATATATACTCCATATATATATACATAAAACTATATATATATTATAGTAGATAACTCATATTAAAACAGAAAAGCGACCCGAACCTCCCCTCTTCCATATCGAACCATATATCCGCATCTCCCTGTCTCAACACTAATAGAGAGAGATCCATTCTCATCAAAACTCCCTGCCACACTTTCACTCCTCACCACAACATCGCTAAAAAACAACATCACACACACCTTCACACAGCACTACCAAAATCACACAAAACAATCATAAACGCATTAAACAAAACTCCATCCCACAGAAGCAATAAATACCTAGCCACTTGACATCAGTAAACGCTCTCTTGAACACCATTACGACAGACCACATCTCTCATCCAAAAAAATCCTAGAACCTCACCCAATTCCTAACAATTCATAAACAACATGGCTAGCTAATCTCCATATCTGGCACGCACGAGGCCAGCACGGTCATACCAGCAAAACACGATCTTGATAAAACCGCTACAAACTTGAGACAGGCAGAAGTCACCTCAGGGAGCCATTTTGTCCCCATTTCACTGTTCAACCTTTGTTACAAGCGCTGACCACCCACCCTCAAACCTTCAATTCACTCCTATAACCTATGCAGATACATAGCCATAAATCATACCGGACCCATCCGCTACCATGCTACAACTCATCACTCAGACACCTAAAATCAACTAGAAGGTTGGCTGCCTATCCAACGCAACGTCAGTCATCTGCCCGAGAAAAATCAATCCCTAGAACTTGAATCACCACCGACAGACACCGAATCATCTTCATTTACACCCACAGAGCCAGCTCCTAAACTTCCTCATGCCTTAAACAAAACACCTTAAAATTTCGGATATAATTCCTTTGACACTCACTTTCCCTGTACAACCTCACACTAAAAATTCATAAAAACACAGCAAAAGAAACTAATGTCCTACGAAACTAATCACAAGCACAGATTTCCAGCATATGAAGCAACCACAACTGACAACTACATTCACAAACAATGCTCAAGTACTACAATCAAGACGGTATTTTTTGACTCTACCTATATATAATCATAATATATATATATATTATATATATATATAATATATATATATATATATATATATATATATATTATATATATATATTATATATATATATATATATATATATATATATATATATATAAAGATTGGGAATTGTTTATCTTTGATACCAATATTATAATTCAGTTCCTATATATTAATTCAAATTCAGAAGGTGAAAGATGCAGATTCATTTAATAACGTAAATGAATTCTGTATTATTTTCCAGCAGGCCAATAGGGCTGTAGAGTAGTAATCGGCGGAGTTAGAATTAGAGTTAGCAGTCGGTGAGTTTGTATTTTGGTAATGCCAAAGTGAGTCGGAACCGGCAAAAATGTACAGAAATATACCGAATAAGACCTCAGTTTAAGCCATAGTATTAAGGGCTTTAGTGAGGACGTGGCAGAGGTAATCCTACTTCTAAAGAAAATTACTTTTAAGTTTTAGGTTTTTTTCTTAATTTTTCAATATTTTTTGCTTACTCCTTGATTGAAGAGAATTAAAATCGTAAGTTGCCATAACTAATTTCCGGAATGGAATTAATAAAATCTGATTTAAGGACATTTTAAAGATTTGGAAGTATCAATTCTCTTCCTAAGAGCTTAATGTTAATATTATCATTTAAACCTTGGTCAAAGTAACATATATTTTCTAACAGTATTTAAAGAATTTTAGACAAATTATAAGCTAAACAGTTTTTCATTTATAATTTTTTATCCATACATTTTTTTTTCAAACTTGCCAATCAATGTAAGGGCAAGCTAAATTTTTAATTTTTTTAACAAAAGTATCTTTATTTTGTTACTAAAAGTAAAAAACGAAATTTCATTGCCATTATATAATCTTAAAATAAAAGTTTTAGTTTGTCACAAATTTATAATAGCCTTGTAGTTGTTTCAATATAATTGAGAAAGCATATGTAATTATTTTCTTTCCATTCGCTGATTTTTTTTCCATAAATGGATAAAAATGTCACAATGCCATTGGCACAAACATTACACCAGATTCCTTGAGGATATGAATTTTAAAAAGTGACATAACTATTACATAGTTGTAATGAAATGTCAACTTATGTAACAGTAACAGTCATCATATATTTAGGAATCAAAGTTGTATACACAAGAAATTGAGTAGTCAGAGTAGTAGTTGGTCGCTTTGGTGAAGAATGAACAGCCTAGAAGGTCAAAGGAAAAAACTACAACACATTTATGTATAAACCACTGTTTGAGCAGATATAATATCCATATATATATATATATATATATATATATATATATATATATATATATATATATGTAGTATATACCACCATATATATATAGCAATATGTAGCAATAATATGCTATATGCTGCTGCTTCTTCTTCATATAACTGTACGTATATGTAACCTTGTATACCAACATATAACCAACAACAACTTAGTAGCAATAACCAATAGTATATATGTACTTATATAGCATATAGCAGTTTTTTACCTCGTATATAACATATATATACGGTATCCATATCTATATATATATATATATATATATTCATATTTGTGTCTGTATGTTTGTGTATTCGCGTGCACTGGAATCGGTAACTGAGTTTGCTCTCGTTTTTCGGTCTATCGCTTAAATTCTTTCTTTATTTTACACCCACTTGCAATTATTCATATTCTCTCTCTCTCTCTCTCTCTCTCTCTCTCTCTCTCTCTCTCTCTCTCTCTCTCTCTCTCTCTCTCTCTCTCTCTCTCTCTCTCTCTCTCTCTCTCTCTCTCCCCTAATCTTTCTCTCTCCCAATCTATTATTAATTTACTTGATATATATATATATATATATATATATATATATATATACTATATATATATATATATATATTTATATATAAGTGTGTTTGCTATATATATCTTATATGCTATGCTATGTATATATATATATATATATGCTCTCTTATATATATATATATATTTATATATTTGCTATATATATATATATATAACTATAACAATATATACCACTAATATATATATAGCAACAACTAACGCCATACTAACTCTGCTGATACTATTAATATATATATATATATATATATATTATTGGGGTGGGTGTCTGTTTATAGGGGTGTATGTGTGTGTGCATTCAAAAATATGGAGAAATTTATTTGGCCCTAAATTTAGATATTCATTATCTGCTGACTTTTTCTCTTTTCCTTATTAAAAAAAAAGAAAAAATTCTTTAAAATATATTTCACATCTTAATCGTTTTTCAAAAAATATTTTAAAATTTTGAATTTGAATTTTCAAAAAAAAAAAAAATATATATATTTTTTTTAGGGAGGAGTCTCTCTCTCTCTCTCTCTCTCTCTCTCTCTCTCTCTCTCTCTCTCTCTCTCTCTCTCTCTCTCTCTCTCTCTCTCTCTCTCTCTCTCTCTCTCACGCACGCACCTACGCACACGCGCGCGCACACACACACACTCAAATGAATTCACCACTTGATTTGTTATCAAAAAATTTTATTTTAAAAAAAAAAAAACTATGTTCCTTTCAAAAATATAAAATAATGAAAAAAAAAAATCTTTTTTATTCAGCGTATAATGAATCAAAACATTTATCATTGAAATTGTCTGAATCAATTATTAAATATTGACATCAAATATTAGTTTTGTGAAAGTATAATTTCTAACCTTACATGCTAATAAAATAATAGGCTATGTATATATATATATATATATATATATAACTATATCTTTCACTCATATATATATCCTCTCTTTATATATATATATACATATCCTCCATATATAATAATATTGATGATAGTGATATTATGTGTGTGTGTTGTGTGTGTGTGTGTGTGTGTGTGTGTGTGTGTGTGTGTGTGTGTGTGTGTGTGTGTGTGTGTGTGAATGCATGTCGCTATTACACGCACTTATATACTCTTTCTTATATATATATATATATATTTGCTGCTCTGCATATATATGCTGCTGCTCACTTATATCTATATAACCTTATATATATATATATATATTATATCATATATATAATATTAATTCAACTTGCTACCCTAAATTCTTCGACTACTAAAACTAGAATTTAGAATACATTCTCTCTTCTTGACCTTTCTCTGAAATCATTCTTGGTGATTTCAACGTTCTCTAACATAAAATTCTTTGTTCTAATTTTCATTATACAGTTTGTGAATTTGCCTTCCACATTTCTATCCAAAATGAGCTCGAGGAGTTGGTGAAGCTCCTTACTCTTATCCTTAATCGTCTTGTGGATGAACTCAACATTCTATATGTAGACCTTTTCTAAACCTCTAATCCTTCTTCTCATACTGATAAATTCTTTCCTCCTCTGGGTTCCTCCGATCTCCTTATCTATAGCAGCTGTTGTAGACGGCTACCGTTCATTCTTTAAAACTATAAATAGTGGTGTTCCTCTCCTTCTACTCTTCATTAATGGCCTCACTATGACTTCGTCAACTATCCACCCCTTTGCCGACGACTCCACCCTTTAATACTCCTTCCATTGTGATTTACGTCCCTCCCAACAACAATTATCTCACGCTTGGAGGGCGGCCTTAAATCTGATATTTCTCCAATTTTTAATTGGGGTATTGAGAACAAGATTGTTTTTAATGCCTCAAAAAGTCAGTTCTTCAACCTTTCTATTCGACATAATGTTCCACACAACTATAACATCTTCGAAAAAACAAAACTCAAAACCTCGTCTGTCCTTAATATTCTTGGTGTT
>JABUQX010079392.1:20000-27500 GCA_015478945.1 Trachelipus rathkii
GAGTTTGTTAGCGCGAGCACTAGATTTCTAATAGTTAAATTTAAGTTTGAAAAGGTCATGGTATGTGTAGTTGTGACAAATGGTCCATCTGAGGGTAATGTTGAAGAAAGTGCGATCTTCTGGGATAATCTGAATGATGTTTTGGATTGGGTGAGTAGGAACTTCAGATTCATTATGTTGGGTAACCTAAATGGTTGGATAGGTGATCAAAAAAGGGATGGTTATAACAAGTGGCTTTGGGTTGTCGGAAGAAAATGAGAATGGTAGGAGGGTGATTGATTTCTGAGAGGAGAGAGATATATGTGTAAGAAATACTTTTTTTTGAACACAAGAATATTCATAAGTATACTAGATTTGGTGTAGGTAGAGGTGGTATTGAAGTGAAAAGTATGATAAATTTTGTGTTGGTGAAGAAGATGTTGAAGTCTGTGTTGGATGTTAAATCAGTGAGGAGCTTAGCAATGGGATTATCAGAACATTATGTTGTTTTATGTAAAATTAAGTTAGTGGGGGCTTGGATGGAGAGGAAGATGATAAGGAAGGAAGTGTGTAGAAATAAGAGTGAGAAGTTAAATGAATAAGGTAATAAGGATAAGTACTTAAGAAGTTAATTGCCCATGCAAATAAATCAGTTGAATGTGAATAAGTTGAAACTGAACAAATCTGGAAGCAAATGAAGGAAGTGGTTGTTAGTAGTGCAAAAGAAGTATATGGATGTGCTAAAGTAGGAAGTAAGAATGTTAACAGCGTGTGGTCGAATGGAGAGGTTATGCAAGCGATTAAAAGTAAGAAAAAAGCGTGGTTGAATGTATTAAAGGCCAATGGTGAGGTTTCAAAGGAAAGATGTTTGGAATTATATAGGGAGGAAAAAAGAAATACTAAAAGGTGCATACGTAGGAGAAAAGAAGAAGTAAATGAACAGTTTGGAAAAGGATGAATGGTGACTTACAAGGGAATGGAAAGCTCTTCTGGAAGGAAGCGCGAAAGGTTAAGAACGATAATAAGGGGAATCTACTTAGAATAATGAATAGAAATGGTGCTTTCGTAACTGATGAAACGGATGGGAGGGGAGTGTGGAAAGAACACTTCCAAAATCTGCATAAAATTGGCAGAAATGAAGAATTGATAGTGAATGTGTGTGGGTTTGATGGTGCAAGAAGGAATAAGTATTTTGGGGACGAGGTTATTAGTAAGGAGGAGTTAATGGGTAGAGTGGGAAAGTTGAAGAATGGTAAATCTGCAGGTATAGATGAAATTAATGATGAAGAACGGAGGCGAGATGGTGATTGATTGGATTTGGTAGTTGTGTAACATAGCATTTATGGAGGGTATAGCTCTAAGGGATTGGAGGAAAGTGGTAATAGTACCCTTATATAAGGGTAAGGGGGATAAGGGTAACTATAGGAATCATAGGTGAATTAGTTTATTGAGTGTTGTAGGGAAGATAAATGCTAGTATTTGGTCGAAAGAGTGCGTCGAGTGACTGAGGGACTGAGGAACTGACTGGTAAAGAATAGGGTGCGTTTAGAAGTAGTAGAGGATGTATGGATCAAGTCTTTGCATTGAATCAAATGATTGAGAAATTGAGAATGAAGAAGAATAAATTGTATTTAGGTTTTATGGATTTGCAACAGGGGTATGATAGGATTAATAGGGAAACTCTATGGCAGCTTTAGTGATATATGGTGTTGGTGGTAGGTTTCTGAATGGAATCAAAAGTATGCATGACGATAGTGAAGAGTGTGTAAGAATTAATGGAGCTGAAAGTGATTGGTTTAATATTAATAGCGGAGTAAGGCAGGGATGTGTTATGTCTCTTTGGTTTTTCAATTTGTATATGGATGGGGCTATGAAAGAATTAGAGGCGGGGTTGGCAGGGGTAGGTGTTAGAATGATGGAGAATGGAAGAGAGTGGAGGGTGCCCTACCTATTTTATGTGGATGATTTGGTTTTCTGAAACGAATCTGAAGAGAGTTTGAGAGGATTGGTAGAGGGGTTTGGCAGGGTGTGTAAAAGGAGGGATTTGAAAGTAAACGTAGATTAGAGTAATGCTATGGTTGTGGGTGAGGACATTCCTCGGTGTTAAGTTATACTGAATGGTGAAGAGCTGTAGCAAGGGCCTGAGTTTAAATACTTAGGAAATATGTTGGATGAAAATTTGAACGGATGATGCAGAGTGTAGTTGGAAAGTTTTTGATGGTAGGAAGGTGGCTGGACCAATTAAATTCTTGGTGGATGTAAAGGGCCTTATAGGAGGGTATGTTGTTGCCTGTGTTGATGTATAGTAGTGAAACTATGGTCTGGAATAAAAGACATAGATATAAAATACAATGTGTTCAGATGGACAATCTTAGTGGCGTGTTAAGTGTGAGAAGAATTCATAAAATGGGGAATGAACGCATTAGAGAGTTGTGTGGTGTGAAGAAAGGAGTAAATGAGAGAATTAATGAAAGTACATTGAGATGGTTTGGTCATGCGGAAAGGATGAATAATAATCAGTTGGTCAAGCGGATGTATGGTGGTGAGTGTGATGGGAATCGACCGGCAGGGAGACCGAAGTGGATTGAGTCAGTAAAGGAATACCTGGAGGAGAGGAGTGTGAGTTTGGTAGAGGCGAGAAAAAAGGTGCATAATAGGAGTGAATGGCGTGGCTTCGTGAGGCGGGTATGGTTGTGGCCCACCTGGGTCAAGGGATGACCCCTATATTGACGAGATGCCATAGTGAGAGTTCGTCGCTTTCGCTTAAAGCTCTAGGGTGGATTTTTCTGACTGCGACAAGTTCTCACAACTGGGTATAAAAGGGACGGTAAGGCTGTGTTTTCTTTTCAACTTGCGTCATATTCTTCTTCTACTTTTCTGTTTCCAGTGCATGCGGTGATGATTTATATATATAATATATATATATATATATATATATTATATATATATATATACTATATATATATATATATATATATATATATAATATATATATATATATTATATATATAATATGTATATAGTATATATATATAATATATTATATATATATATAATATAATATATATATATATATATATATATATATAATATATATATATATATGATATATATATATATATATATATATATTTGCAGTTGATTTTATCAGCAAATAAAGACATTATGTTAAGGTAATGAAATTATCGCGCCGGGATACGAGCTGATGCATGTTGCGAAAGAGAAAGATAATTATATGGCCATAGCCATTCGGCAACACCACGAAACCAAAAAACATTTATTTGAACAGAACTTTATAAGTTGCATAGAGTCCATCAACAATATACAGTTAAAACATAGTGATATATATAATCTCAGTGGGTTTTATGCAACTTAAAAATTATCGTTCTCGTTTGGAGGCACTTTCTCTAATTTCCCTTTATAGCTTTACAGGACGAGATAAAGAATTTTGAAAAGGTGGGATAGTTGGAATGGTGTTCATGCAACTTAAATATTTGATCTGAAGGAAAATGTTTCAGCTTCTTGTAGTGGTTGAATGTTTAAGGCGATGAATTATCGTTCTCGTTCGCAATATGCGTCGGTTCGAATCCCGTGATGTCCTTATCTGTTATTATTATATATATTATATATATATAGTGTTATATATATATAATAATATAATATACTATATTATATTATAAGTATACCCACTCACGGAAAGATATATTATATATATATATATATATATGTGTGTTGGTGTGTGTGTGTGTGTTAGTGTGTGCGTGTGTGTGTGTCAGTCGTCATATTAAAAGCGCGGCTCTTTAATTTTGGCATGGTCAAGAGCAAATTGTCAATAGCTTACTTAATGACATCACATTAATGCAGATGAGTTTCCTTTATGTTTCTGCTTTTTCTCTGATCCACTTACTCTCCCATATATATATATATATGATTTATATATATATATATATATATTATATATATATATATATATAATATATATTATATATATAATATGTGTTATTATATATAGTATATGATATATATATATCGGACATTGTGAGTTACATGGATCAGTTTAATTTTTGTGTGTTATGTAATTTTTCATTATTCTTAGTTTATAGTACAACAATAAATTAAAAAATGATGATAGAAAGATGCAATTTTTAAAATACTAAAATTAAATAATAAAGTAAGGAAAAAACGTAACATTTTGCATGAGAAAGATAAATGTTTTTTAGTGTTAAAACGTGAAAGAGTTTAAGGTAAGGGATAAAATAATGTTTTGGAGTAAAAATCGGTCCCTATTGATTTATATATATAATTTATATATATATATATATATATTTATTATATATATAACTATATACTATATATATATATATATATATATATAAGTAATATATATAAATATAAATAATAATAATATATATGAATATATATATATAATATAATATATATATAATATACTTATATATATATAATATATATATATATATATACTATTATAGTATATATATATATAATATATATTATAATAATATTATATAGTATATATATATATATATTTGATTCTCTGTATAGTAACAAAGTTTATCTAATACGAACTAGGAGGGTCCTAAACCAAACCCTAACCTATATAGATTGACGATGCAGTAACCCTATACCTAACCTATATGCAGAGGTGGGCACGATTCTCTACTCCGTTACTAACGGAAATTAAAGTTTTTTTTGAGTACGGAGTAACGGACTCGTTACTTTTTCTTCCATGTAACGCACCGAATAACTTCCGTTATTTTTTCTCCGTTACTTATTAGTCCCGTTACATTTTTGTTCGACTACTTCTTGAATGTTGATAGCCAATTGACCACCCGGTTAAAGAATAAAAAAATAAAATATGTAGATATGTAATTTACAGTATATAGATATATGTACATTAAATATAATATATATATATATATATTATATATATATATATTAGTATATAGTATATATAAAGAAATCTGCATAGAATAATGAATAGGGATCGTGCTTTCGTAACTGATGAAATGAATGTGAGGAGAGTGTGGAGGAAACACTTCGAAAATCTGCATAACATTGGCAGTAATGAAGAGATGATAGTGAAAGTGTGCGGGTTTGATGGTGCAAGAAGGAATAGGTATCTTGGAGATGAGGTCATTAGTAAGGAGGAGGTAATGGGTAGAGTGAGAAAGTTGAAGAATGGTAAATCTGCAGGTATAGATGAAACTACTTGTGAAATGATCAATAGTGGAGGCGAGATGGTGATTGATTGAATTTGGAAGTTGTGTAAAAAAGCGTTTATGGAGGGTATAGTTTCGAGGGATTGGAGGAGAGCAGTAATAGTACCCTTTTATAAGGGTAAGGAGGATAAGGGGAACTGTAGCAATTATAGGGGAATTAGTTTATTGAGTGTTGTAGGGAAGATATATGCTAGTATTTCAGTCGAAAGAGTGAAGAAGAGACGTGAAGACACTTGCAACTAACTTGTTCAGCTTCAGCATAATTTTCATAGAGATAAGTACAGTTATCCAATTGCTTAGATGCATGTCAACTCAGATGCATTAAAACTTGTGCGAAACAAGAAATGCAATTGATTTAGAAATTAATCAGTTTGGGCCAAAGCATATGTGAGCTCCCAAACCAAAAATTAACATTTCTTTGGTAATGAGTGACTCGCACAGCAAACTGATTTACAGCAGACAATCTCTTGTCAGTGCTTCTAGCCTAACGCTTATCGTCTGACAAACCTGCTGTATGTTTAATGAGATACAAATATATACCTACATTAATTCGGGTTAATCAATCTCATTTTAGTGAATCTTCAATTGAATTTCTTTTTCGCTATAATCCTTTTCTTAAATCGTATATTTATATATATATATATATATATATATATATATATATATATATATATATATATATATATATATATATATATATAATATATATACGGAGGATATATATATAATATATATATATATATTGTATATATATATATATATATATATGATTATATTATATATATATATATTATATATTATATATATATAAATACTATATATATATATATATATATTATATATATATATATATTATATAATATATATATATATATATATATATATATATATATATAATATAATTATATATTATATATATATATATATATCGTATATTTATATATTATATATATTATATATAACTCCTAGCCCTAGCTCAGTGGTAGAGAACTCGCTTAGCAAGCGAGGGGGCCAGGTTCGAGACTGGTTGGAACGAGAACAATGTGAGCTATTCTCTACTAAACTTTAGTCTTCGTCGCACTCAGAACGTTTAAGAGTACAAATTGGCAGCTGTTCTTTGCTGTCGGATGGAAACTTTCCGGCTTCCGCGATAGGCCTGGCCAGCCAGCGGATTGGTCGTTAGACCCATGTTCCGGAAGGACTCGATGGGTCTCGACTCGATGGAGTTCCGACTGACAGGGCGCCGAGTCCCTTCCTGGGGCCGAAAGGTTTATATATATATATATATATATATATATATATATATATATAATATATATTATATATATATATATATATATTTATATATATATATATTATTATATATACTTATATATATATATATATGCATTAAAAATCATGAGAAATATGCACAGAGGAATTTTATTTGGTGCCAGGGAAAAAAAGGTGCCATTAGAGGCCGGAATGGCTCTGTCCTAAATGCGCTCTCTAAAAATGATTACAATCAGCGATAGCGGAAGAGCAGCAATTGCAACCAAGTGCCTGAGGAAGGGAGAGCATTTATAATCAGAATTAGGCACAGTAAAAAATATCCTAAAGGAACTGCAAATGGGGCTTTTGTTCTTTTCAAAAGAGAGAAAAACGCGAACTTTGGGACAACAACATTTCACAAATGAAAGATTTTAATATTTTTAATCGTATTTTTTTTTTGCATCTCTATTGTTTATTTTAGGTCTTTTAAATTTTAAAATTCATTTTCCCTCTTTACAGTTGGAGTGTGTAATCCACGATCATTTTTTTAAAACAGACGTTATGGATCTCGTTTATCAAAATATCGTATCCACGAAATTTCTTTTTGAAAATTTCCTTTCGTATAAAATATAGTAGAGCTAATTACTTTTCTTTCTTATCACTTCGCCCAGCTAATTGTGGATAATACACTTCACCAGCAAGAACACTCACACACACATAACACTTTCACACATACTCATGATATATTATAGCTAATTTATATATATATATATATATTAATAGTATTATAGTATATATATATATATATATATATATATGATATATATATATAATATATTATATATATATATAGTTTAGTATATATATATAGTATATATAGTAATATATATATATACATGATCCACATATATATATATATATATTTGTTATATATATATATTATTATATATATTTTATAATTTATATATATATATTATATATGTATATATATATATATATATAATGATATTATATGAATATATATATAGTA
>JABUQX010079392.1:37500-42500 GCA_015478945.1 Trachelipus rathkii
TTTTATCTTTAAACCGGGGTGGTCAATTGGCTATCAACATTCAAAGAAAGTCGAACAAAATGTAACGGACTAAAAGTAACCGAGGAAAAATAACGGATGTTATTCGGTGCGTTACATGGAGAAAAAGTAACGAGTCGTTACTCCCGTTACTCAAAAAACTAATTCCGTTAGTAACGGATGTAGAAGAATCGTTGCCCAACCTTCTGCTATAGGTTAGTATAGGGGTTTTTTACTGCATCGTCAATCTATATAGGTTAGGGTTTGGTTTAGGACCCTCCTAGTTCGTATTATGATAAACTTTGTTAACTATACAGAGAATCAATATATATATATATATATTATATTATATATTATATTATATATATGTAATATATATATATATATTATATATATATATATATATATATATATTATAGTATATTATAGTTTATATATTATTATATATTTATATATTATATAATTTTATATATAATATATATTATATTATATATATATATATAGTATAATTATATATATATATATTATATATTATATTATATATTATAATATATATTTATATATATTATGATATATATAATATATATAAATCAATAGGGGAACCGATTTTTTTACTCCAAAAACATTATTTTATCCCTTACCTTAAACTCGTTTCACGTTTTAACACTAAAAAACATTTTATCTTTCTCATGCAAAATGTACGTTAATTGCTTACTTTATTAGTTTAAATTTTTAGTACATTTTAAAGATTCGCATCTTTCTATCATCATTTTTAATTTATTGTTAGTACTATAAACTAAGAATATACTGAAAAAAAATACATCACACACAAGAATTTAACTTGATCCATGGTAAACTGCACAATGTCCGATATATATATATATATATAGTTATTTATATTATATGATTGTATATATATATATAATTATATATATAGTATATATATATATATATATAGTATATATATTTATATAGTATATATAATATAATTAGATATGGGAGAGTATAACGTGGATCGAGAAAAGCAGATAACGATGACTCATCTGCATAATGTGATGTCCATTGAAATGTAGCTATTGCATGTTGCTCTTTGTACCGATGCCAAAATTAAAGAGCCGCGCTTTTAATATGACACTGACACACGACACACGCACACACCTATCACAAATACATCCTTGCACACGAACACACAACTATTATATGGTATTATAATATATATATTATATATATATATATATATATATGTATATATAATATATAATTATATATATATATATTTATATATTATATTATATATATATATATATATGATATAATATCAGATAAGGACATATACGGGATTCCCGAACCGAACGCATTTGCGAACGAGACACGATAATTCATCGCCTTAAATTCCATTCAAACACTACAAGAAGCTGCAAAACCTTTTCCTTCAGATCAAATATTTAAGGTTGCATGAACACCATTCCACTATCCACCTTTCCAAATAATTTCTTTTATCTCGTTCCTGTAAGGAGCTATTAAAGGGATTAGAGAAAGTGCTCCAAACGAGACGATAATTTTTTTAAGTTGGCATAAAACCGCACTGAGATTATTATAGTCACTATGTTTTTACTGTAATATTGTTGATGGACTCTATGCCAACTTATAAGTGTCTGTTCAAAATAAAATGTTTTTTTGGTTTCGTGGTTGGTTGCGAATGGCTATGTTCCATATAAGTATCTTTCTTTCTTTCGCAACATGCATCAGGCTCGTATCCTCGGCGCGATAATTTCATCTACCTTAAAACATAATGTCTTATATTTGCTTGATTAAGAATCTAACTGGCATAATATATAATTATTATAGTAGGGTATAAGTATAATATATATATATATTATTATATATATATTATAGTATATATAATAGTATATATATTATATAGTTATATATATAGAGTACTATTATATATATATTATATATATTTACAATTTATATTTATATATATAGATTTATATATATATATATATAATATATAATATATATATATATTATATATATTATTATATATATTTATATATATATATTATATACTATATATATATATAGTATAAATCATCAAACCGCATGCCACTGGAAACAGAAAAGTAAAAGAAGAATATGACGCAAGTTGAAAAGTAAAACACAGCCTTTACCGTCGCCTTTTTTATACCCAGTTTGTGAGAACTTGTCGCACAGTCAGAAAAATCCAACCTAGAGCTTTTAAGCGAGAAGCCGCGAACTCTCAACTATGGGCATCTCGTCATATATGGGGTCATCGCATTTGGACCCAGGTGGGCCACATACCATACCCGCCTCACGACGCCACGCCATTCATCTCTATTGATGCACCTTTTTCTCGCCTCTACCAAACTTCACAACTTCCCTCTCCTCCAGGTTATTCCTTTAACTGTACTCATATCCAGCTTTTCGGTCTCTCGCTGCCGGTCGAAGTTCGCATCACACTCACCACGCATACATCCGCTTGACCAACTGAATTATTATTCATCCTTTCCGCATGACCAAACCAATCTCAATGTACTTTCATTAATTCTCTCATTTATCTCCTTTTTCACAAGCCACACAACTCTCTAGCGTATTCATTCCCGCATTTATGAATTCCTTCTTCACACTTAACTTATCGCCACTAAGATTGTCTCCAATCTGAACCATTTGTATTTTATACTCTATGCTTTTATTCAGACCATATTTCACTACCTATATCATCAACTCTACAGGCAACAACATACCCTCCTTATAACGGCCGTCTTTACATCCCACCAAGATTTAATTGGTGCAGCCACCTTCCTACCACAAAACTTTTCAACTCCTCTGTCTCCGCTTCAATTTTCGAGTCCTAACATATTGTTCGCTAAGTATTGTAAACTCGGCCCTGCTACAGCTTTCACCATTCAGTATAACTTAACCCGAGGAATGTCCTCACTCACAACCATAGCATTACTCTTATCTACGTTAACTTTCAAATCCCTCCTTTTACCCACCCTGCCAATACCCCTCTTACCGATCCTCTCAAACTCTCTTCAGTATTCCGTTTTCACAAAACCAAATCATCCACATAAAATAGGTAGGGCACCTCCATCTCTTCCATTCTCCATAGTCATTCTAACACCTACCGCCTGCCCACTCCCGCGCTCTAATTCTTTCAAGTAGCCCCATCCATATTTTACAAATTGAAAATCGCAAAGAGACATAACGTACATCCCTGCTTACTCCGCTATTAACTATTAAAAACCAATTCACTTTCAGGCTCCATTAATTCTTACATCACTCTTCACTATTCGTCCATGCATATCGTTTTGAGTGCCCGATTTCAGAACCCTTACCACCAACACCAATATCTCACTAAAGCTGCATAGAGTTCCCTATTATCCTATCATTACCCCTGTTGCAAATCCATAAAACCTAAAATACAATTTATTCTCTTCATTCTCCAATTTCTTCAATCCATTTGATTCAATGAAAAAAAAAAAAAAGAAAAAATAAAAATCAAAGACTTGAATCGCATACATGCCTCTTACCACTTTCTGAAACGCCACCCTATTCTTTTACAGTCAGGTTCGCTCAGTCCCTCAAGTCACTCTGACGCACTCTTTCGACCAAATTACTAGCATTTATCTTCCCTACAACACTCAATAAGATAATTCCCCCTATGATCTATAGTGTTTCCCTTATCCCCTTACCTTATATAAGGGTACTATTACCACTCTCCTCCAATCCCTTAGAGCTATACCCTCCATAAATGCTATGTACCAACTAACCTGAAATCCAATCAATCAACCATCTCCGCCTCCGTTCTTCATCATTAATTTCATAATATACCTGCAGATTTACCGATTCTTCAACTTTCCGGCACTCTACCCATTGAAACTCCTCCTTTACTTGAATAACCTTCGTCCCAAATACTTATTCCTTCTTGCACTCAAACCACACACATTCACTATCCTATCACCTTTTCATTACTGCCAATTTAATGCAGATTTTCGAAGTGTTCCTTTCCAACACTCCCCTCCCATCCGTTTCATCAGTTACGAAAGCACCATTTCTATTCATTATTCTAAGGTAGATTCCCCTTTATTTTCATTCTTAACCTTCGCGCTTCCTTCCAGAAGAGCTTCCATTCCCCTTTGTAAGTTCACCTTCAATCCTTTTCCAAACTGTGTTTCATTTACTTCTTTCTTTTTTCTCTACGTATGCACCTTTTAGTATTTTTTTTTTTCCTCCATAATTAATTCCAAACATCTTTCCTTTGAAAACCTCACCATTGGCTCTTTTAATACATTCAAGTGTCCACGCTTTTTTTCTACTTTTAATCGTCTTGCCATAACCTCTCCATTCGAACACACGCTGTTTAAACATTTCTACCTTCTTACTTTAGCAACATCCATATACTTCTTTTGCACTACTAACAAACCCTTCCTTCATTTGCTTCCGATTTGTTCACGTTTCCAACTTATTCACATTCAAACTGATTTATTTGCATGGGCAATTAATCTTCTTTAAGTGACTTATCCTTATACCTTGAATTCATTTAACTTCTCACTCTTATTTCTACCCACTTTCTTCCTTACATCTTTCCTCTCCATCCAAGCCCCCACTAAACTTAATTTAACATAAAACAACATAATGTTCTGATGAGAGTCCATTGCTTAAGCTCCTCACTGAATTTAACATCCAACTACAGACTTCAACCACTCTTCTTTCACCAACAACAAAATTTATCATACTTTTTCACCTTCAACTACCACCGTCACCTACAACCAAATCTAGTATACTTATGAAAATATTCCTTGTGTTCAAAAAAAATGTAATTGTCTTAACACATATATCTCTCTCCTCTGCAGAAATCAATCAGCTCCTACCATTTCTCATTTTCCTTCCGACAACCGCAAAGCCACTTGTTATAACCATGCCCTTTTTTGATAACCTATCCAACCATTTTTAGGTTTTACCAACATAATCAATCT
>JABUQX010079393.1:5000-20000 GCA_015478945.1 Trachelipus rathkii
GTGAAATTATGGTATGAAATAAAAGATATAGATCTAAGGTGCAGTCTGTTCAGAAACATAATCTTTTTGGCGCATTAGGTGTGAGAAGAATTGATAAAATGAAGAATGAACATATTAGCTAGTTGTGTGGTTTGACGAAAGGAGTAATTGAGAGAATAAGTTGGAATGTATTAAGATGGTTTCTTAATTTTTAAAGGATGGGTAGAAGTTGGTTGATTAATCAGTTATGTAGTGGTGAGTGTGTTGGGCATCGATTGGCTGGGAGACCGAATTAAAAGATATTGAATCAATAAAAAAGTAAAAAAAAGATTCTGAAGGAAAGGAATGTGAGTTTGGTTCAGGCGATAGAAATGGGGCATAAATGACATAATGGGGCACAAATGACATAGTTTTATTAAAAGGCATGGATGTGGGTGTGACCACATGGGATGAATCCCGACACTTACGAGATGCCACTGTTAGGGGCAGAAGTGGTGAAGTTCTATAGGATGGATTTTGGCTGCGACGTTCTCACACTTAAGGGTAAGAGGGCATGGTATGAGACGACTTGTTTGGTAGACTTAGGTCATGTTCTTCTACTTAACTATTCATTACTGATGCATGTTTACTCACCCCACCTGTAGTCTGTTGGGTGCCGAAGGAAGCTGATAATATATATATATATATATATATATATATATATATATATATATATAGTAACCAACCTTATATACCTATATATATATATATATATATATATATATAAATATATATATAACATATATATATATATATATATATATATATATATATATATATATATATATATATATATATATATATATATATATATATATATATATATGCTTAGAAAATTCTATATTCATATATCAAATAATATTGTTGTGGCAAAAACTTAAGAGAGAACATGAGGCAAGTCACGTTCTCAGATTCAAACATGTCCAATTTTATTTAAAAAAAAATAATATATATATATATATATATATATATATATATATATATATATATATATATATATATATATATATATATATATCTCTTCTATACATATATATATATATATATATATATATATATATATATATATAACAACATGTATATATAACTATATACTATATATATATATATATATATATATATATATATATATATATACATAAATATATAAAAATATAACATATATATAAATATATATTTTTCTTATATATATATATATATATATATATATATATATATATATATATATATAACTACTATATATATATATATATATATATATTCTTTATATATATATATATATATATATATATATATATTCATTTATGCGAACTCAAAGTAATCTTTCTAGCTTCTTCGACAAAATCTTCTAAATAAAAAATGAACTTAACTCTGCCTCTAAATGTCAGATATTTGTCAAATCATATTCTGTCCATTTTTTACTATTGGAGTAAAAAGCTTGAATAAATTTCTTTCTTCCGAGTCATCATACAAGCACAAGGTCCTTTTGTTGCACAGTCAGTGAAAAAGCAAAGAGTACTTTGGTCAAATTCAAAAACAGTATAGACTATATAGAAATATAAACTGGAAAGTTCTTTTTAGCGTTGATAAAATATTATGAGATGCTGGAAGGGATATCAAACCAACTGGATTTTCAGGAACCTCACCAGTTCTACCACTAATTTATTCCTTTGCTAAGAATTTTGAGAATCTAGAGTTTATCCTATTTTGAGAAGAGTTTTTGTGATTTTTCTGTGTACATGTTCTCATCCTTTCTTTGTCAACTTTTTTTTACCTCAAGATAGTCGGCAATGTTCATTCTCTTTAGAAATAAAGTATAGCCAATCGTCTATTACCCTGCGAAGAATTTTGAGATTCTAGAGTTTCTCCTACTTTGAGAAGAGTTTTTGTAACTTCCTTTAAAAATACTCAGCCTTTTTTTGGTCAAATATATTACCTCATTATAGACTGCAATGCTCATTTCTTTAGATACTACGCTGGGAAGCAGGGGTACAGAACATGAAAAATTTTACCAGGTCGAACTCTTTTTTTTTTCGATTACATTATTTTGAAATTATTCGATTTTTAACTCCAATTAAGACTCCTGTATTTGACTCCGGATCTTACTCCGATTTCGATTCCGGTTCTTACACCCTCCAGCAGGGTTCGCTCCATTTACTGTTATAAAATAATTAATTGCTTTTGAAGTATAATGATAAAGAACAATTATTGATATAACTTGTTTATTTTCACTTGCAAATTACTTATATGAAAATTATTTTATAATAAAAACTCTCCTGTCTTTCTCCTCGTCCAGCTCCACCTCAAAAATTTGCCCATAAGACTTGGAACACCTTTCCTTTTTTTATCATAAATATTTTTTTTTATCAAGGCAAGCCTTAAAATGATGTTTAGGATGGGATGTCGTCTTTTAATATAATTTGACATTCTCCCATCTATGGTGGGTGTATTGTGGGATTCCCGTCCTTTTTAGAACAACATGAGCAATCCCTTCAGCACAATACGATCTCATTAAGTAGGTTTTGATAAACTTGAATCATGGAGCAGCAATGTTTTAAAGAAGCTGGAGTATCAAAGTTTTGGGAAGAGTCGTAGACGGAAAGATCGGATGATGTCGGAGCCACAAGGTTTTGGGTGGAGTCAGAGTCGCGGAGCTACACAAAGTTTAAAGGAATCCGAAGTCTTGACCTGTAGTACTGTGAGTTTGCCGAGTTTTGGATTGTGTCGCAACCGGTAAAAAAAATCTTTTGGTGTAGAAATCTTTCTTCTATGTAATTGTAAAGAAAATAAAGGGAGGGATAGGAGTAGGGGCTGGAGTCGTTGCCGGAGCCAAGAATAGAGAAGGTGAAAAAATTTAAGAGCACCGCAGCCCTGGGATTAATGTCAGCAGAGATCTCACACACACACACACCTACACACACACACACACACACACATATATATATATATATATATATATATATATATATATATATATATATATATATATATATATATATTTATATATATATATATATATATATATATATATATATATATATATATATATATATATATATATATATATATATTATTTTAAGACGATTAAATTTCTCCAGCAGAAATTCCATTCGAAGTATAAGTACTGTAACTGGAACGATCTCACGTACAATCCCTTTATTAGGAGGGGAATTCAATGCTCTTTAGAGAATCAAGGGCACAAGTTTTATATTTCAATAGCATTAGAAATGTAATTCAGTCCCTCTTGATAATTATTTTACAAAAATTCTTGAGTTCTCCTTTTCAGTATTTTTGTATTTATTTTTGTTATTATATAAGCTACTTTTGTATTTTTGTTTGGTTATAGGTTTGAAAATGGAAACATATATATATATATATATATATATATATATATATATATATATATATATATATATATATATATATATATATACTCTTCACTATTTAACGCTATATATATATATATATATATATATATTTATACATTTAAATTTATATATATATATATATATATATATATATATATATATATATATATATATATATATATAAAATATTTAAATAAAAATATATATATATATATATATATATATATATATATATATATATATATATATATATATGTATATACTATATATATATATATATATATATATATATATATATATACTACTGCTATATATATATATATATATATATATAACAACATAATATATATATATATATATATCTATATATGACAGACTAAAATTCATAATATATTTTATAGGAAGATATGAAATTTTAATATGATTATACACCTATTTATTAGGACATTATATTTATAAAATACTTATCTTGCAACTTTTAATTGCCTAGTTATCATTAACCCTTTTATTTATCTGCAGATGAATAATATTTTGAATTTGCAACAACGTATTTGCTTTTCAAAATGTAAGATAAGTGGAATGACTTTAAAAGTAATTAGAGATGAAATGACTTCCAAAAAGTGAGTCGTATAGACAGGCAGCTAGAATTATGCTAGACGACTAGAGATCTGGACGCCCTTTAAGATCTAGAAAAAAAATTGAAATTGTGAGCCATATCAAAGAAGAAAATTTATAATTGTTTATTTGTTAGGTATACAAATGGTTAACATTACCGAAGCAACGTTCAGGGAATATCCACATTCCACATTCCACATTCAGTTGTTGCTGGATTTGTATGAGAAAAACTATCCACGAAATACAAACATGTGGACCACTAATTTGTTACCAAGTCTTAAATAATATCCTAATTGGCAAATTTCTGTCCAGAGATAAGGGACTTTCGTATTTGTGTTAAATAAGGTCAGTTAACATAATTTTAGACTTTGGTCAGAGGAAAAACAGGTGTCATCAAATGGAAAAGAGATTCACCAGAAGTCATTATAGTTTCACATGACATGACATGACATGACATGACATGACATGACATGACATGACATGACATGACATGACATGACATGACATGACATGACATGACATGACATAAGTTTACTGGTTCTTCTTTTCAAAAAATGCAATCAAAGAAACCACATAATAAGAAATATTTCCACTGTTATACGTACATTAGCTTGTAGAAGATGGTATGCTTAGAACCTTGGTCTTTTAACAGGATGACTGGCACCAATGGCACTATTCAAAACTTGTTTAGATACCTTAGCAATCCTTTTCTCAATCATTATATTAAACGTGGAAGATCTCGAATTTTTAAGCTACAAAGCATAGACGAAAATGGGGGCTGCCACATGGGCATGAAACCCCCTCCCCACACACACAGTTTGCCAATATTTTCAGATAAAAGTGTCCTTTCCCAAGGACAAATTTCTTAATTATGCCAATACTACAAGGTCCCATGTTTAAACTACGTCAGATAGAGCTTAATTAAGTCAGAAGTATACACAGTAAGAACTGAAAGGAGATGTGACCCTAAAAATAATATTTAAAGGTCAGTTGCAAAAAAAAAAAAAAAAAAAAAAAAAATTAAAAAAAATCCAAAATATCAGTAAACCTACTTTTTCAAAGCAGTTGATTAAAAAGAATAAAGACACTGATCCTACATATGTTGAATTTAATAACTAAAACTAGGGACTATGAAAGTAAATGTTCATTGCAGGCTTTCTCTGTAAATATGTGAAAAATTGCATGTCTTATTTGTATTAAATATTTCTACAACTTTCCTTCACACACACACACACACACACACACACACACATATATATATATATATATATATATATATATAACTTAATATATATATTTCTTCTTATATATATATATATATATATATATAAAATAGATAATATAGATGGCAGAACACAATAAACGTGTCAGAAGTATTAGAAGAGAAAACCCCAAATATACTGTTTATAAAATTTTAAAATTTTATAAATTTTATAAACAGTATATTTGGGGTTTTCTCTTCTAATATATATATATATATATATATATATATATATATATATATATATATATATATATATATATATATATATATATATATATATATATATATATATATATATATATACTTTATATATAACTATGTTTATATATATGTTATAAATGTATGTTTAGAATTTTTCTTTATATCTAAATTTAACTATGTATATATACTATATACTCTTCACTATATATATGCTGCTATATATATATATATATATATATGCCGATGACTCAACTCTCCTTTCTTCCACTCCTTTCAATTGTGCTTCCTCGTTTGTATTTAGAGTTGCCCCTCGCCTACAGCTTTCCGATTCAATTGTTGTCGATCTCGTCGGGATTTCTCAGTGGGGTAACCGTAATCTTGTGAAATTCAACTCTTTGAAAACTCAACTTCTTCATATCTCCCTCTCTGAAACACCTCCCAACTTTCCTATCCCCTTCGACGGCTCTGATGTCTTATCTGTAAGCAACATAAACATTCTTGGACTAAACATAAATAGTGAATTGTCTTGGAGATTTCATATCACATCGGTTGTAAAATGGCCTCAAAGAATTCTGTTCAGATTGCGCGAATTTTTTTCTTCTGCTAAGATACTCCAGTTATATAAGGGTCTTATTCGCCACTGCGTGGAAATACTGTTCTCACATTTGGGGTGGATCCGGTTCATCCACCCTATTTTTGGATAGAGTTGAAGCTAAGGCTAAGAGGCTTATAAACTATCCAATACTTTCTGACTCCCTTGACCCTCTTTCTCTGCGATGTGAAATTGGTGCCCAATCTCTTTTCTATAGGTATTACAACGGCAGGAGCTTGAGAGAATTGACCTCTCACATTCCACAACCACTACGTCGTCCTCGTAACACAAGAAGTGCCTTGTTCTCACATGAAAATTGTGTGAATATTGGACACTCAAGGATCACTCGTTGTGCTGCCTCCTTCTTTCCAGCCACATCTATTTTGTGGAACTCCTTGCCTTCTTCTATTTTCCCTGCAAAATTCAATCTACCTCTATTTGTCCCGCGTCTGCGCCCACCTGAGAATTGCGTTAGGCAAGGAACAGGGTGAGTTTACTTTCCATTTATTTTAATTTTTGTTTTTCTTTTTGTAATTTTTTTTTTTTTTTTTATTCATTTTTTGTCGCTTCCTTTTGAAAAGTGGTGGTATCGTGTAATATATATATATATATATATATATATATATATATATATATATATATATATATATATATATATATATATATATATATATATATATATATATATATATATATAAACCCAATAATATCTGCTGTACAACAATTTCTTCGGCTACTCCACCCTCGTAAGAAACAAATATTATGTTGGACCCCCTCTCAACGAAATCGCTGACAGAGAGGCCAAATTGGCAGCCTCTTCTTTTCGGAGCTGTTTTAGATACCTCCCGGACACCATTCGACAAGGTCGCCTCCCATCAACTGGTTACTATCCTGCTCTCCGACAAGACTTCTGCATGGTCTTATTGGCATGAGTGCTGGTCGAGTGATCAGCGAGGGGCGAAATTTAGAAAATATAAAACCGTACATTTTTGAGTGGTCTTCCTCTCACCGACGAAAGCGCTTGCGCGAGGTGATACTTGCACGCCTCCGTATTGGCCACACCAATGTCACTCACAGCCACTACATGTCACAGGAGTCTCCTCCGATCTGCAAATTTTGCTGTAGCCATACCCCGCAATCTATTCACCATATCTTCATTGATTGTCTCCAACTGGACCCGATTCCCCGTCGTTAATTTCCTACTTTATGGTCCATAACACCTTCTAAAAGGTTATCCCATATATTATCTAAATCCTCCCACTTTAACAGTAACTATTTTCAAGAATTCTATTCTTTAAGAACTGAATATTCTTTATAATATATGATTTTATTATGTAATATTATTACTATTTATACTGCAAGGACATCGTATTATTTAGTTTTTATTTATTTTCACTGAATATTCATTTCGCTATCCAAATTTGTTTGACATTTAAAATAGGTATATGCCATGACCCAGCCACGGAGTTAATTAATTATTTAATCCAGTGTGGCCACTTCTCTGAGGGCCGTGGTGGGTTCTGTTCGTTAACTCAATATATATATATATATATATATATATATGTAAGGGGGTGTGAATATACCCCTTTCTTTTTTTTTTCTTTTGTTTGCTTTTTTAAGTGTTTTGAAATGAAGTTATATTTTTTATAGTTATCCAAGTCATTACCCATCCTTTGTTCATACTATTTGTTTTATTTATGGAAAGAAATATAATAATAGATGGTTTCTACTAATATATATTAAATCTATATTCCAGCCTTAGTTTCTTAGTTTGTTATAGCTTTATATAGCTCCTGATATTCATAATTAATGATAAACTTATGTTCCATTTAAAATATTTCATTCATAATATGATGATGATTTTTAATATGATATGATGATGATAAATATGACTGTGTCCCAATCCCACGTAATTGTTTATATTGGACACCATTACCAATCCTATTGAGCTCCCATGCTCCTGGTGTTAACGACGATTCCTGTATAATTATACAAGAACTTTGCAGGTTAGTAAAAATATGAAAGTAATTAATTAAATATAAGTTAAAGAAAAATGATTTTATGGCTTAATTTAAAATACTTCAAGAATATTATATAAGTAAAAGTTTCCCCATATTCCAGTTGCTCCCGCACTGTATCTTCGTTTCCCAGCTATCAGTCCTGCAGTCCCCTTTTTACAAATAGAACCCCTCTCAGTACGGCTTACCAGACCAGGGTATGTATTACTAAAAATAACGATAAAAATTAACATTTGGTTTATGATTTATAATTGATAAAATAATTAATTGAAAATATTAAAAGCGGAAACTGGTGAAATCATGACTTTGTGTTTATGTTTTCCCCAGGGTTCTATTTTCTAGTTCTATTTTCTATTGTGTGTCACACTTTGTGGAGAGAAGTTCTATTTGCTATTTTTCGTCACACTTTGTGGAGAAAAATTCTATTCTCAGTCCAGAAATAGTTGGTGGAAACACTTCACTGTCCATGATCCTTGACGAAGTTTCTATCAGGCAAGGTTGTCCCCTAAAGTTTCTAACCATAATTCCTCTGTTGAGGGTTTGTTACCAAATGATGTTGAATTCTCCCAAAGATTGCTAAGGCTGCTTACCAACTCGTGGTGTCAAAATATCTTATTGTGTTCTGCACAAAAAGTTAAGTTAATAGACGTGCTTAAATAAAAACATTGAACTATTTAGAAAAACTATTATTAAAGTGCTTTAGAATATATACTTGGAAATTGAACGAATCGTTTTATCTATTGGTAAATTGTTGTAATGATAATATATTTCCCCATTTACCCTCTGTTTCTCGAATTGTTTCATTATTGCTGCTATATTAGCAAAATTACTAGCCACCTAGGTTACTATTAAACCACGGTGTGCTCATATATACATTGTGTAACTGTAATTTGTGTGAAGGTTTATGACTATAGTATATGTGTAAGAGTGTAAGAGTTTTGTAAATATTGATTAATTAAAACTTAAAAACTACTAGGGTGTTAATTAACCCCCTTCTTAGTTAACTTAAAAGTTGTGTATGCAAAGACGAAAGAAATGTTTGGATGAGCCGCTCACCTTCGACAAGTCTACTAGGGCGATGCGATGAATGAGAGGCTGGGTCCCAGAGACATCTACCCCCGTAAGCGAAGCCTTGACGGGTAAAGAAGAGGGTTGTCGGAAGTACCGTCTGTTGCTCTTCTCTTATTATAGTTTGAGTCAGGTAATACACATTTATTTGTTAACTGACTGAAAAAATTCTTTCTTATAAACCCTTTAATTTGAAATATTACCTTATTAAAAACTCTCGGTACATATATATAAATATTTATTTATATATATTTATATAACTAAGGGTAGCAATATTCCATAGTTAAGGGTCACCCGTATTTCTAGGCCATCTCTACAAATATTATTGGTGATACTCCTAGGAATTGAGCTCTCCCTTAACATAATATGATATAAATAATATATAATATATATTATATAATATATATACTAATATATAATATTATAATTTATATATTATAATATATTAATATATATTAAATTAAATTAATAATTATAAATTATAGTGTATTCATTATATATATATATATATAATAGAATATTATTTATTATAAAATATAATATATATAGTGATATATACTAGTATATAAACCCTATCTATATATAACAAATATATCTTAACTAAATAATAATCTAAATATATATATGATCATAGTACTAATTTACTCTATAATAATTATATAACTTTTATATATAATAGTTCTTATTATACTATTTATTTATATTGTTTCTATATATATACTATCTATATATAAATATATTATATAAATATATATACATATACATATATATATAATATAATATATAAATATATATATATATATATATAATATATATATATATATATATATATATAATATAATATTATTTATAATAAAATATTTAGGTATATACTAATAACATACTATTATAATATCAAGTATATTACTATAATATATATAACATTTAACAAGCTAATTATATTCTAATTTAATTATATATATATAAGCGCTGTGCAAAAAGAATGGGCCACACAATTTTTTTTTTTTTTTTAATTTATTTTGATCATTTTTTTTTTTTTTTATTTTTTTTTATAAATTTTTATATATTGAGCGATCATAAATTATAAATACAAACCGACTTTTTACTTTTATGAAGGTCTTTTTCCTTAGCTTTCAATGAGTTAAAATCAAAAAGAATTATTAAGTTTGTTAATGTTTAATTCAACAAAATATGAACATGGTAGGAAAACCTAAAAACAACATTCAAAACAATGCAGAAATATACTTTAAAAACCTTTTTTTTCACATACATACTTTTAAGCACCATAAAAATTATTATAATTAATATTTTAAGCATGTAAGTAAATTAAATTGAGGAAATTAAAAACAGACAATGCTTTAATATTTTTTTGGCCATCCTTTATTTCTTATAACCATTTCGCTCCTCTTAGGCATGCTTTTAACAAGATTTTTCAAGTAGGAGGACTTTCTGGCCGTTCTATTGCAAGACAACTATCATTAAGTA
The DNA here is from genome assembly GCA_015478945.1 of Trachelipus rathkii. Taxonomy (NCBI): domain Eukaryota; kingdom Metazoa; phylum Arthropoda; class Malacostraca; order Isopoda; family Trachelipodidae; genus Trachelipus; species Trachelipus rathkii. Next base: position 15,630 of record JABUQX010079393.1, read on the forward strand.
AAAGTACTATAAATCGGATATTACGAAGATATAAATTAACAAGAAAAATTACTTATGATGTCAGTTCAGGAAGACCCAGAAAGTCAACAAAGTCGCAAGATCGACTTTTGACCAGGAGAGCTCTTTCAAATAGACATCAAACAAGCCCTTACCTTCTTAAAGAATGGAATGAAAGTGGTTATAGAGTAAATTCTACAAGCACAATATGAAAAAGACTCCTAGAAAATGATCTAAAAGGATGTAAAGCAAAGAAAAAAACTCTCGTAACAGAAAAACAACGAAAGAGAAGAATTGTTTGGGTAAAGGAACATATCACTGGACAAAAGAACATTGGTCTAAGGTCATTTTTAGTGATGAATCCACCTTCTGTATTACAACAGTAATACAGGAATATCAGTGAGTACGAACGTCATAGGGCCAGGTCAACACATATGATATTGAAATTATATTTTACCCAACAATAAAGTATCAAAGTTTCAGTTTTGCTATGGGGAACTGCATGTCAGTATCACAGTTGGAAGACTGCAATGTCGTGGAGAAAATGATGAACAGTGATCAGTATCTACAGGTTTTAACCAAGAAAATGATTCCTAGTGCCAAAGATATGTTTGGACGTAGAAGAATTCATATTTCAAGATGAATATGCAACCGTGTCATAGATGAATAAAAGTTCGTTAAATATGGTTGCAGGACAAGCAAATCTCACGAGTATCATGATTGACCAGCACTCAAGAGTCCAAAATCTGAATCCTATAGAAAAACATCTCTGGTTCATAATTGGGGTCATTTCTCTCTAAAAACAAAACCTTAGAAAAAAAAGATGAGACTTATTTTCAATCAATTTAATCAAAGCATGGTTCTTCATTATCGTTATAGATGAAAATGAGAGAGTGTCGAAAAATCTTTGGTAGAGCAATGCATGGTCCTAACAGAAGGTCGTGAAAATGGTTTATAAGAAATAAAGGAGGGCCAATGAGAAAATTATTTACATAAATGACATTGTCTGTTTTTAGTACATATTTCCTCAATTTAATTTATTTACATGTTTTAAAATATTACATATATAAAAATACATTTTATAATGGTCTGAGTAAAAGTATGTATGTTAAAAAATAGGTACTTAAAGTAATATATTAGCTGAATGAATTGTCTTTTTCAGGTGTTCCCTACCCATGTTCTATATTTTGGTTGATAAAACTCATTATACAAATTGAATTAAATAAATGTCTTTGATTTTAACTTCATATATAAAAAAGTTTAAGGAAAAACAACCTTACAAAATAGGTATATAATTTATGATATTATTAAACTATAAAAGATAGCAAAAAAAAAAAATGATCAAAATATAATTTTTTTTTTCAAAAAAAATAAGTTTAACTCGCCATTTCTTTGTTTGCAACACCACGACGCTGCATAATATATGTTAAATATATATATTATATTATATTAACTATATATAATTATTTATAGTAATAATAATATTATTATTATATATGGATTATAATAATATATATATATAGCTTTATATTTAGCTATCATACTAGTACCAATTTTATGTAGAGTACATTATAAATATAAGAAATTTAGGGTTGTTTTCTCAAGACGTTAGGCGTATACATATTACCCAAAATATTACTTCCACATTCGTAAGCAGCAAAAGCCCTTAAAAAATACTCAGTTTTAATTTGTCTTAGGCTCAGTTTAGGCTTTAATAACTAAGGCCTATTTGAAAGTTCACTCAGAAACGAATCCGTTTCTCTCTCTTATATTAGCAATTCTCTTTATGGATGTTGCGAGAAACTTTCCTTAAGACAACCCGACGCCTATCTTAGTGGAAAGACTTTGCAGAGAAAGTTAGTGAAAAACACGATGATGCTTTCAATGAGAATGAAGACATGCTGGATATGAAATAGGATGAGCTGAGGAGGACAAATATATTACGAAGCGAATTTAAGGAGAAATGGATGCAAAACGATAACTGAAGAAAATGCTGGAACGAGAAGAAAAAGAGGTTCAGGAAGAGGATACTCAAAAGAGGATAATATGGTAAAATAAGAAGAAGAAGAAGAAGAAAAAGAAGAAGAAAGAAGAAGAAGAAGAAGAAGAACGAATTAGCAATAAAGCACTAAAGAAAAGACTGAGCATATAAGTAAAAAGTACGAAGAGAAATGAGAAATGAAAAGAAAAATGAAAAATAAACAGTAAATAAATACGCAATAAAGTGAAATATAAGAATAAACGGAAAAAGAAAAAAGTAATAAGAAATTAAGAATAAAAGAAATAAGAAAAAGAACAAGAATAAGATAAATAAATCAATGAATAATAAAAAATATAGTGAATAGTGATGAATAGTAAAATATAGTGAAGAAGAAAAAATGTCATATTATTCTATGACAACGAGAGTATATTTATTTTATTAATCACTAATTCACTTCAGTTTTTTTCCTTTGCATAATGTTTAATATGTAAAATATCTTATTTTAAGATGTATATATTCTATAAAGTTCTCATATTTTGCATTCTCGAGCTAAATAATTTCTCAGTTAATTTCTCTGATAAACATATATAAAAATTATTATAATTAATATAATAAAAGTAACTAAAAACAAATAAATATAAAATTTTGTAATTAATTAAAGTAAGTATTAATATAAAACTTGGTTTGAAAATGGGTATACATAAACAAAAATAATTATAGCACTAATAATGCTGAGGACAAGTTGATATGATTTCGCCATACATACTGATGATGTGTCAACTCGTGTGTGAAGTGTGAGTTGTATGTAATATATTAATATTACGACACAAATTTAAGAGGACGCGCGAAATATGCTGCGCAGATTTCTTCCCTCCGTTCTATTGTTAGATACATAAACGTAATAACATCTGGGAAGAGGAGCAAAGCCATAAAACTAATATTATTGTTACTATTCATATAAGAATAGGAGGCAATATGTGTAATTTTACAAGAGAACAGGGCAAAACACACTAATAAGCAGAGCTCTTGTCAAATTACTAATTGAGTATTAGTTTGAAGAAAGCATATTATTTATTATGAGAAAACTTCATAGGTGTGTTTGCCCTATTGTAAAATAAAGGTAATTGTTATAGAAGGAGATGTAAACGTCATTAATTTATTATGAATTTTATAAAGTAGTTGATATCAAAGAATGATTTACATAATTTATAATAATTTTATAGATTATAAAATACCATATCACATAAAAATATAACACCCTGATAATAAATTTTTAAATAATTAATAATAATATATATATATTACATATTTATATATATAATAATATTAATATTATTAACTTATATTATATATAAATTATATATATATATATAATATATTATATATATATAATAATTTATATATATATATATATAAATTGTGCTTGTCTATGTCTTTACAAAAACACGTTGGTAACTTAATTGGCTGTAATAGACCCTACAGTTGTAAAATTTGCCTTGAAAGTTTGTGCAATTTATAATTATGCTTCCGTTATTTAACTTTTTAAGAAAGAAATGAGAGTAAGATAATGTCACAGTAAAGGTTTACTATATATATCTCCTCAAATTCTGCATAAACGAGCGCAATGATAAGGATATTAGTATCTACGGCGAAAGAAGGAGCAATATAAATCAACCACAATAAATTCCTATACCTGTTTTTGTCGCTATTTTATATCGAGTGATGGTGCGAGTATTATAACGATCTTTGCTTAAATTTCGATTAAACAAATTTCCTGTTTGTGTAATCGATTGTATATTGGGCATGGGGAACAAGCAGAGAGTGGAAATTGGCAGGATGCAAAAGGGAGAGAGTTTACAGCCACCCCGAAAGTAAATGAGCATTGACGAAGCAAATCAAATTAACCCGAGAGAGGAAGGACAGAGGCATGCCTAAGCATAAGAAAAGCTATACATTTAACCAAAATATTGGCCGACATGCGAAATGGTGCTCTAATACCTAATGCCTAGAACAAAGAGGAGTTGAGTTAAGATAGAGTAGGGAAGAGAGCAGAGAGAAAGAGAGAGAGAGAGAGAGAAGCAGCACGAGTAGAGACACGAGGAAGAGAGAGAGAGTCGAATTAACAAAGACGTGTGCAGATCCAAGGTGTCAAAGACAGGAGAGACATAGACAATAAATCACAAGGAGAAAAAAGACAATACGTTTAATAAAGAGCTTTTTCTTTTTGCAAACAACAGAAGAGAGAGAGGAGAGAGAGAGAGAGAGAGAGAGGAGGAAGAGAGAGAGAGAGAGAGAGAGAGAGAGAGAGAGAGAGAGAGAGAGAGAGAGGAGAGACTTAGAATTAGTCAGTTGGTAAGTATGCATTAATTATACTTCATTGAATACGATGATTG
>JABUQX010079393.1:27500-35145 GCA_015478945.1 Trachelipus rathkii
ATAATTATTATAATTATTAATAAATTATTATTATTATTATAAATTATTTTAAAATTATTATATTATAAATAATTTATTATAATATATTATTATTATAATAATATTATTATTATAATATATTATTATATAATATATTTATTATTTATAATATATATTATTAAATATATTTTATTATAATATATTTTTAATTATAATATTAACTTATTATAATATATTTTTATTGTAAATATATTTTTTATTATAATACATTTTTATTATAATATATTTTTATTATAATATATTTTTATTATAATATATTTTTATTATAATATATTTTTATTATAATATATTTTTATTATAATATATTTTTATTATAATATATTTTTATTATAATATATTTTTATTATAATATATTTTTATTATAATATATTATTATTATAATATATTATTATTATAATATATTATTATTATTATTATTATTATTATTATTATTATTATTATTTTCTTTATTGTAAAAAGATATATATTTGACATGGACTTTTTTGTTTTAAGGACTAGTGTGGAGAACCCGTGTAGAAACTCAGTGTGGAGACAATTCGGTGTGGAGCTTGGTGTGGAAACCAGTGCGGAGACCGGTGTAACGACTCCAGCGATATTGGTGGAGCTCCAGCTGTGGGAGTGGTCTGGAATTTTGAGGGTGCTTTCGAAGCACTCACTACATACTGAAGATTTTGAGGGTGCCTTCGCAGCACTCACTACAGACTGAAGATTTTGAGGGTGCCATTGTAGCACTCACTACATATTGAAGAATTTGAGGGTGCCGTTGTAGCACTCACTACCACTACAGAAGAGTTTGAGGGTGCTTTCGTAGCACTCACTACCATCCCAAGGGTCAGCGTCAGGTGTGTGGTGTGAAACACCAGTACGGGAGTACATTTCACGGTTAACCGGAGGTGGGGACCACCAGGATCCGTTACCAACAAAGTTATGTAGACAAATCAATCTAGTCAAGTGTTCGGGTCACTTATTCATGACACCAGATCTGTAAATATATTGATAATATTTTGGTGGGTGTTAATACATCACAGACATTTAATATTGGAGTTGCATATACTATTTTGTAAATATATTACGTTTAGTGGATAACTTTTGGGGATTCTTTGAATATATTGACAATATTTTGGGGATATATATATATATATATAATATAATAAGTATATATAATATATATATATATATATTATATATATATATATATAGTATATACTATATATATATATTATATATATTATATAATAGTAGGTTTAGTTAGTTAATAGGTCAGTGGGGAATTTTATATATAAATCTGAGTACTGTTTTCGTGTACAATTATATTAATAGAAGTTTTATTTAATGTTCTTTCTGGAAATCCTTCTGGAGACGTGAACCCTTGAACAATCCGACAGCCAGTGGTCACCATTGACTAACGTGTTTGACTCCCGTCAAAACTTATTTAGTAGCTCCGGCAAACAAACATATATATACAACACACAATATGCTTGCAGATTCACCCTTCCCTCCGTCCTGTTGTTAGAAACTCAAGTAAAAATCTGGAGGAGGAAACAAGACCAAAAAAACTATGTTATTGTTTATCATTTGCCATATTTTTTAAATAAGACTTTAAAAGAAAGGGGAAAACAAATTAACACTTTGAATACTGTATATCGAGTATTTTGAAGGGTATATATATATATATATATATATATATATATATATATTATATATATATATATACTATAATATATATATATATTATATATATATATTATATATATATATATATATATAATATAAAACATATATATATATAAGTAAATATAAATATATATATATATATATATATATTATATATATATATATATATATATATAATATATATATATATATAGTATATATATATATATAATATATATATATATATATATATTTATATAATAATATATATAATAGTAATATATATATATATATATTATATATATATATTTATATATATATATATTATATATATATATATGTTATGATTTATATATATAACCTTATATATAAGAGTAAATAATATATATATATATACTATATATATAATATATATATATATAATAATACTATATATATATATATTATATAATTATATATCTATATAATTATATATAATATATATATAATATAATATATATTACATACATATATATATATATATTATATATATTATATATTATATATATATATATTATATATATAATATATATATATATATATATATATAAATTGTGCTTGTTTATATATTTACAAGACAGTTTTGGTAATATAATTGCTTAATAGAAAACACTCAATGCAAATTGGGCTTGAAGTTTGTGCAATATATAATGCTTTGCCTTCCATTATTTACTTTGTGGAAGAGAAAATGAGAGTAAGACATGATGTCATAAAAAAGGTTTCATTCTCACTTTGTAAAACGGCGAAGAAAGGATATATAATACCAATAATTCTTCTGTGTAGCTCTTTTTTTAAATTGAGGATTCGAGTATTATTAAAAGAACGATCCTTGCCTCTAAATTTCCCCAACAAAATTTCTTTTGTATGATGAGACAATAGATGGTATATTATTTATATTACGTTCGATAAGATGATAGGAAATAAAGTGACGAAGGTCGAAATCAATTTAGCCACGTAGAAAACAATACAATAATGGCAATGTAAGCATAGAGAGAAGGTATTAATACAAAGAAACTGAATGGGAAAAAATATGTGAAATTATATATTGACTGAAACCCAGGGGGATGTGTGCGTGTTGTGGAAGAGAGAGAGAGAGACGAGAATGAGAGGGAATGAGAGAAGATTAGGAGAGGAGACGGAAGGAAGAGAGAAGAGAGAGAGATGAGAGACGAGAAGAGAGATCAGAATGCAGACATGAATCCAGAGATGTAGAGGAGAGAGAGATTCGGAAATTAAATAAACATCGGTGTGGGGTCAAGTGTAAAGACAAAGAGACAGTCGAATAAACACAGGAGAAAGAGAAAGAGTTATGAACTTTAACTGCAAACGACGTGTGTGAGATGAGAGAGAGAGAGAGACGAGGAGAGAGAAGAGAGAGGAGAGAGAGAAAGTCAATTGAGGGAGGAAGAGACAGACAGATAAGAACAGACCGACACAGACAGACAGAGACAGACAGACAGACAGACAGACATACGATACAGAAGAACAGAAGACAGACCAAGAACAGACAGACGAGACCAGACAGACGACACACACCAGACAGACACAAGCAACAGACAATACAGACAGACACTAGACAGACCACCACAGACAGACAGATCAGACAGACAACAGACAGACAGACCAGACAGAACAGACAGAACAGACAGACAGACAGACAGACAGACAGACAGACAGACAGACAGAGAAACATTGAGGGACTCAGGATGATTTTGTCGGTAGTATGCATTGATTGCACGTAATGAATATGATGATTGTCGACATGTTTCATTTAATGTTAAAAAGATAACTCCATTAAAACCATTTACGAATGTGATAATGAAAATTTAAAACATTTTGTTTTAATTGATAAATTTCATTGGCTTAATATTGTTATTGAATTATATGAATTAATGTTTGTCTCGTAATATAAACTTATTTACCTTTTTTTTAATGATATAATTGAGCAATGACTGATAATTGCTTGTTTTGTAACGACCTCGTAAATAAATAATTTTTGATTTTTTTTGAGAAACTTGTGAATTCTTTCGGAGTAGAAGAAAAAATAAATAATAATAATAATAATAATAGTAATAATAATAATAGTAATAATAATAATATATAATAATAATATAATAATAATGATAAATGATAATGATATTATAATATAATAATGATAATACATAAATGATAATTGATAATTGATAATAATAATAATAATAAATAATAATAATATAATAATAATAATAATAATATAATAATATAATAATAATAATAATTAATATAATAAAATAATAGCAATAATATATAATAGCATATATAAAATAGCAATAATAATATAATTATATGTAAAAATAATAAAAAATAACAATAAACACTTTCTTAAATTAGATTTTAAATAAATATTTATCGATTTGTACTTTCAAAATTGATATATTTTTATCTGCGTAGATTAATAGTTATTGTCTAAAACATACATATATATATATATATATAATATATATATAACTATATATATATATATATATATAATATATATATATTATATTATATATATATATATATAATATAAATATATAATATATAATACTATATTTACCAAAACCTTTTACTCGGATGATAGTTCCCAAGAATAACAAGAATATAAAGGTAACTTTCATGGGAAAGAATCAGTTATAACTCTTAACAACCTACAATCGTTTCTTGTTGGCAACAACTTTTTTTTCCCCAAGTTCCAAATTTAAATTAATATTGCTCTCATGAAATGAAAATAGAGAAGGTTTATTATATGTTAGATTCAAGATATAACTTCTAATTCCTTCTGTCTTCTTCATTACTCATCAATATAAAGTGTGGTGGAGTGTGATGCCACACCTATCATGGGATGATAGACTATATTTTAGAAACCCACTTATTCCACTCGTATTGCAAACATTGAGGTATACATCATTTGACCCTACGATCATCTTCATCGACACTCGACGCCTTCAAGCTTATAAATGATGCTCTATCCCTCGAATCCGTGAAGAACCATCATATACATACCAATCCATGATTTGGACATTGCCCTACGCTTGTGCTCGATCTTTTTTTGTTGGATATCATCACTATTGATGCTATTAAAAAAAAAAAAGTAATAACCAAATTAAGAAATTGAAATTTAAATGTATTCATAAGCTTAATTACCTACTGAGTGAAATTTGGTCATTATTATCCGTTATGAAAACATTTTTTTCAAGTCACTATATCATCTTTAATCATTATTTGCTCTAATCAAATTTACAAATAAAATAGATTATTGATATATTTATTTATCAATAACACGTAACTTGATGATGGTTTCTAAATACTTAATATTTTTAAATTTTTTAAAAAATTAAATTTAATTCTATTATTTTTTTTTGTTAATACAAATATAAATCTTATCATTGTGTTATCAACCTTGAAAATGGGAAGCTGCTGTCTTACCCGAAACGTGTCCGTAATTAACTATTCTTTTCAAATTTTTAAAAATAGGTTTTAGTAATTTCCTTATTATTTTATTTATATATAATTTATATATTATATAGTATATATATATATATATTATATATATATTATATATATTATTATTATTATATATATAATATATAGTATAATTATAATATATAATTATATATATAGGATATATATATATATATACTAATATATATACTAAATATACAATAATTATTTATATATATAATATACATATATATATATACTAATATTATAATATTTAAAAATTAAAATAAATTATATTATTATATATAATATATATATGCTATTATTAAAATTACGTATATATTAAATTGCTATTAAATATATATATATATATTCTATGCGTATTAAATTTCATATTGGTCTGTTCCCAGGGAACCGTAACTTAATTATGAACAGGATGAACCATAGTCATAGAGATTTATTATATCCAAATATTTAACGAGAATCGAAGTTTCGAGAAAACTACCACAGACTCATATTCAAAGATACTGAAATAAACACATATGCACAACTAATAATGATGGGAATTTGGGATTTAGTGTTCATTAAATAAAAATAAAGTGCAAATAAACATAAAAATTAAAAGATAAAAATGTATAAAATGACCAATAAAAAATAAAAAATAAAAATAAAAATAAAAATAAAATGAAAGGGAATGGAAATCATAATTAAAATGAAAACTTTCAAAAAATTAAATTCTCAAAATTAATGTAATAATAATTAGATAAAATAAAAATAAAATTGAAAATATAAACAATTTTTTTTTATTTTTTATCCCAATTATTATTTTACATCCATGTCTCCATCTATCTTTTTTAATATCTTTTCCTCCTCTGCTCATCTTATTCCATTCCAGCATTTTCTTCATTCTCATCAAAGCATCTTCGTGTTTTTAAACTAACTTTCTTTGCAAGACTATTTTCCTTAAAGCGTCCGTTGTTTAAAGGAAAGTCCGCCAAGCAAATCCAGAAAGAAATTTGCTAATAGCAGAGAAGAAAACGGTTACTCAATTGATGAACTTTCACAAATAGGCCTTTAATTACTAAGCCTTAAGAAAATAACTACATCTCTTTAAGGGCTTCGCTTACGCTTCTAAAGTAATATTTTGGCTAATATGTTACACTAACTCTTGAAAAACAACCTAAGTATCTTGTTTATATATATATATATATATATATTATACTATATATATATATATATTATAATATATATATATAATATATTTTATATATATATATACTATATATATATATATATTATATATATATACTTAGTATATATATTATTAATTATTATATATTATATTATATATATAATATAATAATATATATTATATTTTTATATTTATTATATATACTATATATATATATATATATTATATATAATATTATATATAAAATATATATATATAAATTACTATATTATATATATATATAATATCTATATATATAATATATAATATATATAATATATAATATTATATATAGTCTATATATATATACTTGATATATACTATATATATTATATATAATATAATGGTTTGAATATATTATTATATATAATAATATATATATATATATATATATACTATATATATATTAATAATATATATAATATTATATATAAATATTTAATTATTTATATATATATATAGTTATAAAATATATAAATATATTTAATAATTATACTTATACATAGAAAATATACATTTATATAACTATTATATAATGTGTGTATATATAGAAAACTATATATACGAAGGTGTATTCCGATATAGTAGTAATATATATATAATATATTACATAATTTTGGCTAAATATGTTACACCTAACTCTTGAAAAAAACAAACGCTAAGTATCTTGTTTATATATAAACATATATACTAATATATATTATATATAAAGAATATATTATATTAAGTAATAATTATATATATATATATATATAATACTATATAAATACATATATATATATTATATACATATATATATATATATATATATATATATATTTATATATATATATATATATAATATACACTACTATATATATATATCATATAACAGACATTATATATACTATAAGCAGCCTTGATATATGTAATTAAACCATATACGTAATATATATAAATACTATATATATATTATAAATTAATATATATTACTTATATATATATATATATATATACTATATTATAATATAATGATAAATATATATATATATAGTATATAATATATATATAAATATATAATATATAAATATATATATATGTAATATATATAATTATATATATATATATAATAGTATATATATATATATGATAATATATTATATAATATATATAATATACCTATATATAAATATATATAATAATTAATATTATTAATTATATATATGCTACTATATAGTATTA
>JABUQX010079394.1:5000-19657 GCA_015478945.1 Trachelipus rathkii
TATTATTATATATATATAACTACATAGACTATATATATATATATAATATATAATATATATAATAATATATACTATATATTATATTATATATTATATATATATATTCATTATATATATATTCCATTTATATATAATAATAAATATTATATATAAATATATATATATATATATATACTAATAATATATATTATATATATTTTATATATATATATATCTATATATATATATATTTTATTATATATATATTATATATATATATATATATATATGTTATATATATATATATATATATATAATATATCATATATATATTATACTATACCTATATATATATATATATATATATATTATATTATATATATATATAATATATACTATACTATATATATATATATACATATACTATACTATATATATATAATATATATTATATATATATATATATATTATATATATATATATATAATATATATATTAATATTACATATATATATATATATAATAAATATACATAATTATTATAATATTAATATATATATTTATATCATAATATATTATATATATATAATAAATATAATATTATATATAATATATAATTATATATATATAATTATTAATATATATATAGTATATTTATATATACTACTATATTTATACATATATATATATATATATTGCAGCCATCGAACATCTAGCTTATGTATTGGATGGTTCTTGGTCAGATGAAATTGAGTTATATGTGTTTTCTAAATAAGTGGATTAGAGTGCCCAGATTAACTAGGCTTAATAGTACAGTAGGTCCTGTTTTGGGTCAGCGCGTTTGAAAATTATAGCCAGCGAGAGAGAGAGAGAGAGATATTTTGTATATTACAATAGACTGTTCTGTTATTCGTGCTGGCTATGTTCTTAGTAGAGTGTGTTTATTGAGATTAGTGTAAATCGGTATTCCGTAAACTGTAATTAAATATTACAGATACTTCCTACTGACAGAAATTTTTTTATGAACTAAACTTATAAATTCTACCACCTTTCGCAAATTTTAAAACTTTCTTAAAATATAGCATATATCTTTTAATTAAAGAAAATCGTAATGAAACACTCGGAGAATTATCCCCTTTAAACAAAATTCAATCACATAAAAGCTGTGAAAACGCAATTTTCATCATTGTTTTGGCCAGAAATATTTGTAATTAAAGAAAAGTTAATAAAATCTTTCGGAGTCAACAAATGCGATACAAATTCATAACATAAGAACACTTTTCTACGGGGTCTCCGCCCCATATCCCAGACTCGTGTGAGATTGGAATTTAATTAAATACTTTTTAAAACGTTTGAAAAAAGAAGCATGTGGCAGTAAGATTAGCCTTACATGTTATAGACACGAAAGTTGAAGATTTTAGAACCTTTTTAAAGATCATTATTCGATGTTTATTTATGCGGTTTCTCTATTTCTGTACATATTATGTACTTCATGTAAGTTTCAAGAAAATCTAAAACAGCGATATTTTTAATTAATTTCATCATAAACAAATCTTATAGAAATTGAATTTTGCTTGCTAGTAAATTTTTTGTGTGGATCACCGGTGGTTTTCAATGCGATTTTCTTTAATTGCAACATATTTAGCACATTTTCACTAAGCTTCGCCGAAATATGTAAAAAGAGTTAAAATTAATAAGGACATATTTATATATATATATATATATATATATAAATATATATATATATATAATATTATAATATTATATATATATAATATATATTTATATATATAATATATATTATATATATATATATCTCTTTATAATAATATCTTGTATATGGATTTAGCCTTCAGCAAAGTTCAACCATAATTGGTTAAGCGTTACCGTTACTCGTTACTTTGAGAGAAAAGGGGGTAGCGTTATCGTTACATTTTAAATTCTTTGGAAGCGGTTACCGTTACTAGTTACATGTAACGCGTCACTTTGGTCTGCTTTCGGCTTAATTAATAGTTTACCACTTTTGATACATGTATATATTTTATTGTTGAACGATTAAATCAATTGGATTACTAAATTTTTAACTTTTCAAAGTTGTAGCAATTTACCTTACTATCCATTGACTAAGTAATAGAAATATACACATTTTTTTTAACTTTTTTTCTATTTTAATTTCATTATGGTAAACTTAGTGCATAAATGACATACATTTTTATTGGAATTTAAGACATACAATATTATTCACATATTTAAAATTTATTTATAATTTATTTTATTAATAAACGTAGAAGATTATCTCAATTGTGCGTCACTTTGAACCCTAGCTAGCCAATATTCTTTCAACATTGTTTGATATTGATTGGTATCCAGAAGTCGTTAAGATTAGAATATTATTATTATTACCATAATGATATTGTAATAATAAATAAAATTGGCGTAATAATGTCTGTATGTTAGGTAATTATAATAATAAAATAATATATAAATTATAATAATTAAGAAATAATAATAAAATAATTATAATATAAAAAATATACTAATAATATATAATATAATTATATAAGAATAATATAATAATCGACCTAGATTAAACATAGTAATCACTTAATAAATAAATGATAATAATTTTAAATAACCATATAAGCATAAATAAAATAAAAGAAGAAGTAGATATAAGGATTTTATTTATAGTAACCAGGGCTGCGGAGTCGGAGTCGTGGAGTCATGCAATTTTAAAGGAGTCGGAGTTGAAAATTCTGTGCAAGTGGAGACGGAGTCAAAAAATCCTGTGTAAGTGAAGTCGGAGTCGAAATTTCCTGTGTAAGTGGAGTCGGAGTCGAAAATTTATATAACTATTATTATTATTATTATTATTATTATTATTGTTATTATTATTATTTATTATTATTTTATTATTATTATATTATTATTATTATTATTTTATTATTGATTATTTATTATTATTATTATTATTATTATTATTATTATTATTATTATTATTAATTTATTATTACTATAAAATACAAAAATTTATGAATAATAAAATAAAAAAAAAAATTTTAAAAAAAAAAAAAAAAAAAAAAAAAAAGCAAGGCTGTTTTATAATAAAATTAAAAATAATTTGAATTTAATTACGTTATTCATTGGTTTCCGAAACTTAAATATATTGGTTTGTCATGTGTTGCACTTGCATCTTTGTCTTTACGGTACTTTACCGTATAGCATTTGGAGATTAGATTCATTGGAAAAGTGGTATATTTTTTTATTTTTAAAAGCAAGCGAAAAAAAATAGTTGAAACAAAAAAATTTGTTACTGTAACTCTGTAAGCCCTAAGCTGAGTTAGAGTCATAATTTTGAATTTGACTGCTGGAGTCGGAGTCGTTTTTTTGTTTGAGTGAAGTCAAAGTCGGAGTCGAAAATTTTTTTTTAAGTATAGTGGGAGTCCAATTTTTTTTTTTTTTTTTTAAGTGGAGTCGGAGTCAAAAATCCAAATTTGAATTTAAATAGCCGGAGTCGAACAATTTTTTTACGACTCCGCCGCCCTGATAGTAACCTAATTAATAACATTACAAATATGAAGAATTACCTTTAAGAATTACTAGCGTTTCAAACATATTATCAGATAGCTTGGATCTCTTTGCAGAGTGAATGTGACATGCAAAGCTGAATAACCTTTCTACAAGGGCCGATTGAAGGTGTTGGAGTATTGTAGTGCAAAAAGACTTTTTAACACAGGGAATATCTATTAAAGTGATCTAGGGATCTGTCCGTTAACCCGTAAGGTATTTTAAGGCACTTCTATTTCTAGTTTTCATATTTATTTAATGACGCGGGTGATGTAGATGACAAACTCTCGTATTCAAAAACGTCATCTGGACTGCTACCTCCAGCCAAATCCGTAACCTCGTTAGGCTCTTGAGATGTATTTGCTTGAACCTCATTTCTGACAGCCACGATTAGTATTTCCTGATACTTTTTCCTATTTTCCTCGGTATTATATTTGGGGTTTACGGCAAGCCATTTGGTTTTGTGGTTAGGATTAGGAATAGATGCCAGAACTGCGGTGTTTGCCGAGCTATGCAAATTAAGAAACTCCCGAAATCTATTCGTGAAACCTGAAGCTAATGCTGTAAGAAGAGGATGAACATGTCTAAGTAGAAGAGTATTTAAGCGTTTAAATTTTTTTCAATCACTAGCAATGTTGGAACAAAAGTTCCATAAAAACAGCTTTTATCACCCTGTAGCCTAATGCAACCTCAATTGGTTGAAATACTAAAATGTACTCTTCAAGAAATTCAATTTCAGAGGAAAATCCAATATTGGGGATTTTGGGACCATTTTAGCCCCATCTAAAAATGGACATAAAATTCTTAATTTTCAGACAATTTTGATGGGGGAAAAAGCAAACCGCAGCTTTTTTTGACCTTTAAAACATCATTTTTGTTTTTTTTTCTGTGTCTGTAGTCATTGTTTCGGCATTTTCATTTTTTCAGAACCTAATTTTTTGACATTTTTTCGTATAAACCTACAATTTTTTCGAAATTACTTCAATCTTTGAATATACATAGATGGGTCTATTACGCACAAGATGTTAGAAGTAGTTTTTTGATTTTTGGAAAATTGTGCTCAGCAATTGAAAAAAAAGTTTTTTGAAATTCGACATCGCTGAGCACAATTTTACAAAAATCAAAAAACTAAGTCTTACATTTTGTGCGTAATAGACCCATCTATGTATATTTCAAGTTTGAAGTAGTTTCGAAAAAAAAGTGTAGAAATTAATACGAAAAAATGCCAAAGAATTGGGTTCGGAAAAATGAAAACGCCGAAACAAAAACTACAGACACAGAAAAACACCCGAAAATGACGTTTTAGAGGTTAAAAAAAAAGCTGAGGTTTGCTTTTTTTCCCATCAAAATTGTCTATAAATTAAGAATTTTATGTTCATTTTTAGGTGGGGGCTAAAATGGGGTCCAAAAATCCCCAATATTGGATCCTGTCCTTCAATGTTTTTGGAGCACGGGAGCTCCAATGCAGTCATCAAATCATTAATATGCTGTATTAGAGGAACCTGAACAGCGTTTTCGGCCAAAAAATATTATTTATTTTGTATTATTTATTATTTATCATTTATTAAATAATAAATTATTATTTATTGCTTATTATTTGTTATTATTTATTTATTATTTACTATTTACTATTTACTATTTACTATTTACTATTAACTATTTACTGTTTGTTATTTATTATTATTTATTATTTATTATTTATTATTATTATTATTATTATTATTATTATTATTATTATTATTATTATTATTATTATTATTATTATTATTATTATTATTATTATTATTATTATTATTATTTTATTATTATTATTATTATTTTTATTATTAATATTATTATTATTATTATTATAATTATTATTATTATTATTATTATTATTATTATTATTATTATTATTATTTATTATTATTTTATTATTATTATTATTATTATTTTTATTATTATTATTATTATATTATTATTATTGATTATTATTTTTCTTTTTTTTCTTATTTTTCTTTTTTTTCTGTTAATTTTTCTTATTTTTCTTATTTTTATTATTTTTATTATTTTTATTATTTTTTCTATTTTTATTATTTTTCTTATTTTTTATTATTTTTCTTAACTATTATTATTTTCTTGTTATTTTAATTATTATTATTATTATGTCTTATTATTATTATTATTATTATTATTATTATTATTATGTTTATTATTATTATTATTATTATTTTATTAAACACTAAAAGGAATTAACTCTACGATCTTGCTTATTGAACAATAAGAGAAGAGGTATCCCTAAACTTCCATATGGAGAGTATCATGCAATAGACACAATTGATGTCAAGAGTAAGGAGCAAACACATTAACTACAATGGAGTTTAGCTTACGAAAGCAGTGATTATATGCTATATCAGGTGAAAGGCCTTTTGGAATATTTGTCGAGTACCAGCATAAAATCACGCGTACTCTCTATGGTCAGAGAACTATCGACCATTAAGATAGAAAGTATGTATAATTAGCTTTCTTGAGGGAACATCCGAATTTTCTGAAGCCATTTACCAACCATATGTGAGGCCATTTTCAATAATTCTTTTTTTATGCTGTTAAAATTTTGAGACGGTAATTGCCTTCGAAATGAATTTTAAAAGTTGGAAGGTTGGCATTTGGAGGGAAGGATATGCGAAGTTAAAGTTTTTTAAAGAGTTGAATGTAAGATCTTTGGCCACCAAATATGAATATCCTAATCCATATCAACAGAATTAAATTGGAAGTTGAGAGTAAGCAAAAGAGGGAAAAAGTATTTGAAATGAGTGGAAGTTTTGAAGAAGTGAGTATGTCATGTAAAAGGTGAGTAGAATAGAGAGTAGCTGGAGAGATCGATATTGAAAGATAGGAATAAGTTGGAAAATCAAAGATGAAGCCAGAATTTTTACAAGCTTTAAAGGATAAAATTATCGAGCAACAAACCAAATTTCGTAATTCCAAAGGTGAGAGATCTAAAGATCGTAAAATGGTAGGCAACTTATGACTTTTACTCGAGCCGTAGAAGCAATACATATGGTCGTAAGAAAAAAAATGAGGTTCAATGATCCAGAAGCTATAAACGCTCAAATATGGTCCCCAGATCTTAAAGCTATAGGGAATTATTGAGGAATAAAAACTGCGATATCAGCTGCTGAAGGATGACTGAATATTTTAGCTGCTGCCGCACAACATTTTGCCGAAAAAAAAGATGCGCACAGTTATCAAAAACTGTTGGAGAAATTGAGACATCTGTAATTCAAAATTTGTTGAAGACAGGAAAACAGCTGGGAGATATTCTGCTACAGATCCAATCATAGTGAGAACAGAGCAGAATGACAATTTATATTAGTTGTTTAGGAATTTTCTTTATGAGTAAGATTGAACCCTCTTTGATAAAGATAAGTTAAGATAGTGATTCTCACTTTTTTATTAAAGGAGCTTAAGCTGGTAAATACGATCATGAAAGAATCTTATATGATTGGAAAAACTACGAATTACACTGGACGAGACACAATTTGAATTTTTGTTTTGTTATGAGTAAAAAAGTAGCTTTATCTTAGGATATTATGCCTGATTCCGATTTGGTATATCCATTTTGGTTGTATACGCGGCAGGGTTTTCTTTATGTAACACGAAATTAAAATTTAATATTGTTATAAAATGATAAGCTTTAGTTATTTACTCACCTATATAGTTCTGCAATTTAAAATGTAGGTTTTGAAGATTTTCTACTGTAGTTTGCTTGAGGTAGTCCCCAACATAGTCTGCAAGCTATTTGGAATTCCAATTTCCTGATAACGTTTTTCGATAGTTGAAATATCTGGTGGAATCCTCATCGCTTATAGCGACTAGATTGCAGTTAAGGAAAAAAGTCCAAGTGTGAACGAAGGAATGTATTTTTAGGGACATGGTACATCCCAATTTTGCTTTTAATTTTGAAGGGTTCGAAACTAGTTCTTTATATGTTGTCGGCTTGTAAAATATTGACCATAGAAACCGCAGTTTTGACCTTTTAAAAGGATCTCCATGCAGGTTTTTAATATTATTCAAGCTTTCATCAAAGTGATGGGCCTTCATTAGCTCCCTTTTTTGTGGGCCTACAAATATACACTCTTTAATTTTAGCCTCACTGATCCTAGGGAATTTCTTTTTACGTATAGGAACCCTGGATCACTTTTATCCATCGCTTTTACAAAAATTTTCATTACCCCCGAGTTTGATGGGCAAAGGAGAAAGATATACAAGTTCAGGTTTTCACAAATGGTTGAAAAATTACATTTTATTTCCAGGTATTTCAGAATTTCTTTTAGGTTTCAGTTACAAGTAAATAAAAATTACTTTTTATCTTCCTGGTATTAAGATTTCTTTTAAGGTCATTTGTTACTCTTTGAACAAAATGATTTTTGCGATCTCTGCTCTCCCACTCGCATAGGAAACAACAAAATTTAGCTATCCTCGTTGGAGACCTAACAAAAGTGCTATAAATTTTAAATCGCCGCATATATTCCAAGAATGCTGTAGTATCGTATTTTCGATAACAAAATTTTATGTTGTCGTAGGTCTCTTTAATATGGGTCCATAGGCAATAGGAGTCAAGGTTTTCAACATTTTCAATTATGATGAAGCACTGTTTTCAGACTTGTCTTTGAGGAGTCTATAAAAAATCTCCATTCCTTAGGATCATACAGTCTCCTAAATTCTCTCATTAATGAACTCAACATCAGTAAAATACACCTAAATTTGCCGCTACAGAGAAAAATCGTACGGAATTCTTCTTCGGTACGCAATAGAGGAAATTAGTAGATTCGCCTTCTCCAAGGAGATTCAACCCTTTAAATATGGATGCCAATAGTTTCTGCCGGTTTCTTTGACATGATAGATCGCGAACTAGATTATTGAGTTCATGCTGATTAACTATGAGTTCTGCTGACATGTACCTCATAATCAAGGTCTTCAAAGTCGTCATTTTCTGGACGTAATTGTAAATCTTCTTCGTCGGAGTTTTCTGACAGGTGATTCACATTTTCAGGTGGTGCAGGGATAGGAAGCTCTTCTCGCTGTGAGGAACAGGCCTAACAGCCGAAGGTAGGTTTGGATATTTAATGGTCTTGCCTTGGTCTTGATTGTTTATTCCAGTAATTTTTGTATGAAAAAATAACATCAATTTTGCGTGATTCCTTTGTTCCCTCAAACCATTGGAAATTGCAATGGCATACTGTTCCTGGCACTGTCCCTTAAGCACAACCTAAGTAGATGTTACACAAAGAACTCACAGCAAATAATGAGGTGGCCAGATTTATCTTGAATTACATTTTTAGGGTAATTTAATTTACTAAAAGCGTCTATTATATTTTTGAGTTCAGCGTTGATTGTTTGGTTGCTGCAGATCCTATATGCACGTAGTGACAATGTAATAATTATGCCCTTTTTTATTTGTAATTTATGTCATGAGTACCAGTGGATGTATTTGGGTTATGCGTTGTTTTTTTGTATACAGAAACTAAAGTTGTATTTGTGTCGTTTCAATTTATTAATATATCTAAGAAAGGGAGAGAATTGTTTATAGGGTATTCTATGGTAAATTTTAATGAAGGTATTAGGTTATTTATATATGTATGGAAATCGTCTATTTTGAAGGTTTTTGGGATGGATAAATAAGATATCATCTACATATTAAACCCATGTACAGTTTTCATATCCTACGTAATTAAATATATAGTTTATTTCCAAGAGTTAAAGAAATAGGCAACTGATGATGGGGGACAATGGAGAGCCCATGCTTATGCCTGATTTCTGTGTATAGAATTGGTTGTTAATGGTGAAATGAGCATGTTCTATTGTTAAAATTATAAGTTATTTTAGAGTATTGAAAGGGATGTTAAAGGAGATTTGGTTTGTATTTACATAGTTTTCTAACAGATTTAGAGCTTCTTCTACTGGTACATTAGTGAAAAGAGATGTAACCTCAAAGCTTAGTATGCTTTTATCGGTCATGCTAATGTTTTGTATTGTCTGTTTGAGATATTGAGTTTTTTTATATGGGAAGGGGAAATTTTACCCAATAGGGGTTTAAGTTGATTGGCTATCCATTTAGACAGTTTGAATGTTATGCAGCTTGAATTTGAAATAATAGGGCGAAGGGGGATATTATTTTTATGAGTTTTCGGTATGGCATAAAACTTTGCCAGTTAGGAATTGAAAGACTTGAGATTGTTATATATTGGTTCGTTGTTTATTAAGATGTTTTTTAGTTTTTTATTGAACAGAGTTTGGGAAGTTTTTAGGGGGTTTAATTTTTGTTTTATATATATGTTATTTAAAAGTTCATTTGACTTCCTTATATATTCCTCTCGTTTCATAATGACTATTTTGCTATCTTTATCTGATCTGGATATTATAATGTTTTAGTTATTTCTTAGTTTCTTTATTATTTATTATTTATAGAATACCCTATAAACAATTCTCTCCCTTTAAAAGATATATTAATAAATTATAACGACACAAATACAACTTTATTTTCTGTATACAAAAAAAAAAAAATAACGCATAACCCCAAATACATTCACTGGTACTCAGGACAAATTAATTACATTTTAAAAAGGGCATAATTATTACATTGTCACTACATGCAAATAGAATCTGTAGCAACCAAACAATCAACACTGAACTCAAAAATATAATAGACACATTTAGTAAATTAAATTACCATAAAAATATAATTCATCAAAGCAAAAATAAAGCAAAACAAATTTTTATTAATAAGGATAATATATACACAAATAATCAAAATTGTATTCAACATAAATATTTACTAACAGTTAATACCGATTTAAATTACAAAACACTTAATTTAAAAATAGTAATAAAATACAGTAATACTCTTAAAAATTTATTAAAAAGAAAAATCGAAAGCAATAATGAATCCGCCATTTACTCAATACCATGCAATACCTGCAAGAAAGAATACATAGGAGAAACAATAGACTTAAAACGCCGCTTATACCAACATCAATACGACATACGAACTTACAATAGTCTCTCCACTAATAAAGCACCAAATAAACGAAGGCCATGAAAATTAAAACAGAAAATAGCAAAATAATTAAAACAATAAAAAACCATAAATTTAGAAAATTTTATGAAACATTCTTGATAAAAAATACAATAAACTTTAACAGGGACCGAGGCAACTACTACATAGAAGAAACAATTAATGAAAGTTTAAAATCATGCGAAAGCATTCGACAAAAACTGGAACGGGGCACCACAAGTTTTAACAACAACCAACCGTAACAGAAATTGACAACGAAGAAATAATAAAAAAGGTTTTCTTTCTCTAACAATCCCTGAAAGAGGTGGAATGGCATTCCACGAAAGCTTGGAAAAAGTTGGAGTGAAGAACTAAATATCAAAACTTTGTACGTAAATAGTAATCATTGTAATTTGTTTCAATAAAGTCATGCTTTTTAAGAATCTGTGTTCTTTATAAATAAAAGTGAAAAACTAGGGATAATTTATATATATATATATATATATATATATATATAGAAAAAAAAAATAATATATATATATATATATATATATATATATATATATATATATATATATATATATATATATATATATATATATATATATATAATGTTAAAATATAAGAAAGGTTTAATCTAAGAACTACTCATTCTTGGTCCTCTTCGGAACGTGACCGCAGTAATGGAGGGTCAAGTCCTTTTGCCCTGCAACATAACGACAGCAATCGAAGATGATCAACCCGTTCTTATCCTCTTCTACAGAAACAATACTGGAACACCTATTTACACGTATGTATTCCATCAATTATATATATATATATATGTATATATATATATACGCAAACAAAATATATATCATAATAATAATATACTCTTGCTATATATATATATATATATACTATATATATATATATATCTTCTTTATATATATATATATATATATATATATATATATATATTAAATAAAGATCATTTAGTGGGAAGGTAAAGAATAACTGCCTCCTCCGGGATTGAACCACCGCATGTTGCAAAATGAGGACAATATGCTCGATGCTTTACGACTGAACTATCCCTCAACCAAAAAAGTTAAGGTTCAAGAACAGTTTTAAAAGCAAGTTGAGTTCCCTTCCAAGGCGACATCACCAGGTGTCCAGCCTGTCCTATCCCTCGTTCTTAATAATATTAGTTTTTAAATATTGCATAATCGCAATTTATTATTTAGATCTTAAACAAAGAACATGAAGTGGGAAGGTAAAGAATTACTGCCTTCTCCAGTATTGTTTCTCATGTTGCAAATGAGGACAATATCTCGATGCTTTACGACTGAGCTATCCCTCAACCCAAAAGTTGGTTAAAAAATGGTTTAACGAGTAGGTTCCCTTCAAGGCGACATGCCAGGTGTCCCAGCCTGCCCTATCCCTCGTTCTTAATAATATGTAGTTGTTAAATATTGCATAATGCAATTTATTATTTAGATCTTAAAACAAAGAACATGAAGTGGGAAGGTAAGAATTACTGCCTTCTCGAGGATTGAACCACCGCATGTTGCGAAATGTGGACAATATGCTCGACTGGGCTATCCCTCAACCCAAAAAGGTTAAGTTCAAGAACAGTTTTAAAGCCATTGAGTTCCCTTCAAGGCGACATCGCAGTGTCCAGCCTGTCCTATCCCTCGTTCTTAATAATAGGATTTGTTAAATATTGCATAATCATAATTTATTATTTAGATCTTAAACAAGAACATGAAGTGGAAGGCAGAATTACTACTGCCTTCTCGGGTTGAACTGCATACATCATTACGAAATGGATAATATCACTCGATACTTTACGACTGAAATCCCTCCCAAAAAAGTTAGAAGTTCAGACAGTTTCTAAGCAATTAGGTTTCCCTTCAAGGCGACATCACCAGGTGTCCAGCCTGTCCTATCCTCGTTCTTAATAATATGTAGTTGTTAAATATTGCATAATATGTAATTTATTATTTAGATCTTAAACAAAGAACATAAAGGGGAAGGTAAAGAATTACTGCCTTCTCCGGGATTGAACAATTTGCAATATTTAACACCTACATATTGTGGAAGGTGAGGATAGTTGAGCTGGACACCTAATGATATTCTGCTGAAGAACTCATTGCAAAATGTTCTTGGCTAAGCTTTTTGGGTTGGTTGCTCAGTCATGCTCAAGCATATTGTCTCATTTCTCCAACATTCGACAGTTCAATCAGGTGAAACAATCTACCTTCCCGCTATGTTCTTTGTTTAGATCTAAATAATAAATTGCTATTATGCAATATTTAACTATATATATATACTATATATATATATATATATATATATATATATATATATATATATATATATATATATATATATATATATATATATATATATATATATATATATATATATACATATGTAAAAATATATATATATATATATATATATATATATATATATATATATATATATATATATATATATATATATATATATATATATATATATATATATATATATATATATATATATTTTCTCTATATATATATATATTTAATTTGTACTCTCTCAATCTACGAATATAGGGACATCTCAGCATTTAATTTGCTGTGAAATTTGTTTTTCCAGCTCTTGTGAATTTCTAGTGAACCTCTAGAGCAGTGATTCCCAACCTTTTGTAATTCACGGCACCCTAGTTAAGGCTGTGGAATTTTTGAGGCACACTTGTTACAATAATAATAATAATAATAATAATAATAATAATAATAATAATAATAATAATAATAATAATAATAATAATAATAATAATAATAATAATAATAATAATAATAATAATAATAATAATAATAATAATAATAATAATAATAATAATAGATTTTAAATCTAAAATATCTATAAAACATGCCTGTTAGTTTGCGGTTTAGAATCGATTAATAATATCAATGGGAAATTTGTGCTTGATGCTTGGAGAACAAATATTGTATTTTAGGTCTGATGTTTGATAACGCAACACGCATATTTTCCTCAAGATTCAACAATCTATTTCTTGTTTTTCATTTTATTGTGACCATTGCAGACAGAGAAAACTTGATCACAAAAGTATGATGTCGAAAATGGCAAAAGGAAACTTGCGGCTTTTTCTACTAGGTTAGGACACTCCTTTTGTATGCTAAGCCAAAAAGAAGCCATGATAGTCAGTCTTCTTAAGTTTAATTTTCAGTAAAGAATCAGCGCAGAGATCATTAAATTCGTCTCTTTCAGTAGCTGTGAAATCTAGTTCTTCATCAATATCTGCCATGTGAAATGGGGAAACAATCCACTCAAGATTCTTAACGGAAAGAGAAGGAAAGTACTTATCTACTGCATCTCGCAATTTTAATAAATGATCAAGAATGAGGTCTTTTAGCTTTTTCTCGCCATTATGTTCCGAAAATTTTAAAAAAGGATGGAAAATTTGAAAAAACGCTTTCTCAATTGCAGACTTCCAAGAAGCTACCTTTCTCATGAAACCTTTCATTTTATTGGTTGAAGAAACTATTGTTTCTTGTCGTCCCTGCAATGAAGTATTTAATTCATTTAGTTTACTAAAAATATCTGACAGATATGACAGCTTTAAACACCAATCATCATTTTGCAGCAACCTAGAAATGCATCATGTTTCTCTTTCTCAAAAAAACACTTTTAGTTCTTCCTTGAGTGTGAGAACGCGGTTCAGTACTCTACCACGAGATGACCATCCAACTTCTGTATGTAATAATAATGAGAAATATGGTGCATCCATTTCACAACATATTTTTTCAAAGAATCTACACTTCAAAGATCGCGATTTAATGTAATTTATTATCTTCACAACCTGATTTGTAACTTCAGCGAACTGCTGACCACAATTTTTCCCTACTAGTGCTTCTCTGTGCAGAAAGCATTGAGTTATTATCAATGATTCATTTTCCTGTAAAGCTGGCGAAATAAATCCTTTATACTTTCCTGTCATTGATGGTGCACCATCAGTACATATTCCACAACAGTCGTTCCATGAAAAGACCATGGTTATTGAGATAGGAAGAGACGGGAGCGAAAT
>JABUQX010079395.1:0-15000 GCA_015478945.1 Trachelipus rathkii
GATATAATAGGCCATGGGTAACAAATATTAATATAATAATAATAATTATAATATACGAAAATTAAAAAAAAAGTTTGTATATATACATATTAATTTATGCGTGACGTCACGATTATCAAAAAATATCAAATAAATCAAAAAATACACAAAATTGATTTTTTTCTCAAAAATCAAAAAATCACCCATACTTTTTGATATTTCAAAGTTAACAAATTGGTGTACAGGAATGCTAGTTTTAGATTTATTAATATAAAGTTATCTTCTTAATTCTATGTATAATTTAAAGAACTTGGATTGGGCGGACGCAAATCTTTAAGTAAGAGATAAGATTCTAATATTAGAATATTAAGCACCATAGGTCATGGTGAGGACACAGACATCTATGGAAATAAAGATAAATCGTAACGTCCATACGTTATGATATAAATCGAATTTAATAATATAATTTATACCCGTATAGACACTCGATATATTGATAGCAGCCAAGTAGAAAAAAATATTCTTGCCCACTTAGTAGGTTGTAATAAAAATATGGATACGTTCTAGTAAGAAACTACTAATGCTATCCTTCCGAGTTTATACATAACACTTTTCACGGTATACTCAAAAACCATAAACACAGCACTCTTACTCTAAAGCTGACTATGTCCACTTTCAACACATCGTCTCACATCGATGAAGAAAATTCACATATACCTGCAACCACCATTAAACTACATGTTTATAAAAACGTAAGGAATAACAGCAACCTAATAATAAAGTGGACTGCAAGGAGTTTACACCAGAAGAGAAAACCAGGATCTCCATACACTTGCCATTTA
Source organism: Trachelipus rathkii (assembly GCA_015478945.1). Classification (NCBI taxonomy): domain Eukaryota; kingdom Metazoa; phylum Arthropoda; class Malacostraca; order Isopoda; family Trachelipodidae; genus Trachelipus; species Trachelipus rathkii. The sequence goes on from JABUQX010079395.1 coordinate 822, forward strand.
TTTTACATCTTTGACAATACGATAACAAAATGATTAATACAGCCGATTAATTAGAAATAAAAACACAGAGCTAGACACGTAGAAAAACATATCACACCCTTGCGAAACGACAATCGTTAGGTCATTTAAATCACTCGCATATACAAAAATTTAATTGCAGTATGAAAGAAATATCAAAAACTAGATTTAAATTTACACAAGAAGATTTTACTTTTCAGGATGTACAAACCAGTATCTATAGCCAGTAATCATATGCTTTCAAAAATTTTTGAACAAAAGACGGCTCTCATTTCATATTGCAGTGGGATCATTCAAACCTGCATGCTTAGAAACAACGGAAAGTTCTTGAAAATTGCTAAAAATACTTAAAATTTGTTGATTGTACAAATTTATTGAGCCAAAAGGAATCAATGGCATCGGCATAATCCCAAATATATGAAAGTAATTTGCAGTTTTTTTTAAATGGTCAGAAAAAAAGGACTATTTGAGGAACTTGTGGTACTACAGTATCAGCATGGAAAAATTAAGTAAAAAATAGATTCCAGGCATTTACTTTACTGATGGAATTTGTCTTTGCTACCTAATCTTGATCCAGTTTAAACTATTCTTGAGGATGAATGATAACAATTAAGTGTGTGAAGATATTTTAAGCAATGGATGTGCGAAGATATAGTGTTGTATAACAAAGAAAGAAACATTTCCCCTACTTTAAAACCAACTTCAGATTTTCTCATTATAACAGAATAGGGCTATAAAACGTGATCTGAAGATAATAGTTTTAACTTCAGTTTTGAAAGCTGTTTTTCGAAAATTTAAAAGAGAAAAAAACTTTAAACAGCAAAGAAACTCATATTGACACATGAAAAACACCATATATTGAAAAACTTGAATATGTTATAATACTATAAATAGCCAATATAAAAAAATTGAATGAAAAAACTTTTTTATTTTGAAAATTTTTTCAAAAAACAAGTTCCCTTTAAACCAAAAATGGTGTCATCGAATAAGGTCTTTCAGCATTTTGGGTGTCCTTGCTAGAAAATATTTAAGTCGCCCCCCTTTTCCGTGGAAATTGAAAGACTCTTCAGAATTGGAGGATCAATTTATTCTTCTAAAAAATCGGATGCACTCAGAAACGGAAAAATGTTAATTTTATATAGCACTACAATTTAAACGCTCTGACTACACATTATAATATATTTTGCTTCAAGTATTGTCAAAAATTTAGTTACCTAAGTTTTCTCTTTCTATAACAAAAGGAAATTTCTTCGTTTCAACCATGAAATATATATGCTATTATTTAAGCGGTGATTAAAGAAATCGCAGCAAGTTTTATTAATAATTTCTTTAGCAGATAAAATATTATGAATTTCTTAACATTAATTTTATAAGGTTTATAATTCTAAATAGAGCAACGATTAAGAAAATTTCAGAACAAGAAATTATATATGTATATATATATATATATAAATATATATATAATATATATTTCATAGTTTTATAATATAATATATATATATTATTATTATATATATATATATTATATTATATATATTCTATATATATATTATTTATATATATATATTATATTATATATATAAATATATATATATAGGTTAAGTGGGGGCGGCGCGCCAGGAATTTTCGAAAGAGAATTAAAAGACTTGCTCTGTGTCAATTTTTAATTTTTCTCAATGCCATATGGTTATACACCTAAAGCTTTATATTCCCACAAAAGTATGCTCTTCTCCTATCACATGTTTTTGAGTAAAATCGATTTTATTTTTTTTTTCAAAAAAGGCACTTTGCCCCTACCCTGAGGTAAAGCGCCCACATAGAAGGGGCAGTGCGCCTACCCATGGGCGCTTTGTATATTATATATAATTGTATATTATAATATTGTATTATTATACAAATATTTACTAACTCGGCACAGCACCGGTGCTGGCTCCGACTCCGGCTTTGAATCCTACTTACTCCTTCCTCCTCTATGCAATCTCCAAACTTCACTATTCTATGGGCATTTCCTATATTTGAGGCCGACATCCCCTTTTGGGGGTGCACAGCCACGTTAACCTCGTATACGCGAGGTTACGTTCATAGGAAAGTGGCATGCCAATTTTGGGATACGATGTTCTAACACTCTAATTTACAATTATTTACTACTCAGCAGGCTCCGGTCTGACCGCAACGGTGACCGGATTTCAACCGAATCCGGATCGACTCTTCCTTGGCTCTACCTCATCTTCAAGCTCCAAATTTAACTTCAATTGAATTTTTCTATTTTTAGGGGCGGCCACCCTCCGGGGGGTGCACGGCAGTACTTTCTACGACGAGGTTAGTCATAGGACAGGGGTATCCACTTTGAGGGGGAACGATGTTCTTCTAAACTCATCATTTCAACTATATTACTTAACAGCCGTCCGGCTCCAGCCCGGTGCCGGATCGACTCTCTTACTCATACTCATTATGCAAGCTCAAATTTAACCTTTATGAAACATTTCTATTTTATGGGCGGCACCTCCTCCGGGTGCACGACCGCGTACCTCGTCTTACGACGAGGTTTACGTCATAGGAAAAGGGGTATACAATTGAGGGGGATACTTGTATTTTCCTCAAATGAGGGTGTCCAAGGATTTTTGGACGATGAGGTGGTCGCTCATTTTGCTTAACTTATAATTATATTATAATTACAGTTGAATTAATAATAATATTATAATAATTTGAAGTAAATAATTACACCTATTATGATCGGTTGTAGTGAAAAGGTGTTAAATTGTATTGATGGGGCAAAGCGCCCATATAGGCATCGCTGTATTAGACAAATGGTCTTAATTTAACTCATTCTTTTTTTATGCATAACTTAAATTTTTACAAAATATGGTTATATAGTTACTGTTTTATTTTATCAATAAAATCTTGAGTTTTTAATGTTTTGTACAGTAAATTTTAACTAATTAAAGAACTGAAGATTTCCGTATAAAACTATGTATTGCGGTATAAAAAGTACTTTCAATGAGGAAATTTAACAAAATAAAAATGTCTAGAGCATGACTCTCAATCTCAACATCAATACAAACCTGGAGGTATCCCTTAAAGGGTATACAGTGGTGGCATCATTCGTGATTCTATTTTAATTATATTTTAAGAAAAATGGCATGGAAACATATTACTCCGCAAATGAGTGGTATTGCTCACTTACCTATATATATATATATATTAATATATATTAATATTATTATATATATATATATATATATATATATAATTAATATATATATATATAATATAATCTATATAATCTTATAAATATATATATAACATAATAATAAATAAATAAATATAAATAATATAAACTATAATAACCAATATAATATAATAATAAATATAAAAAGAAATAATGAATAGAAATGAGAGGTAAAATACAGATCCGTTATATTATTAATAACATTCAAAAAAACATTAAATATAAGAAAAGATAAACTCGATTCTATATAATGGATCTAATCGTATTGGCCTTTAGTTTTGGAGTCAGAATGTGGTGACATGCAGGCAATCGATAATTAAAAAAAATAAAAGAAACAAAATTGTAATTTAAGCACACATTTAACACATAATATGAAATATTTGTGTGATGAAGTTTAATGTGTTGAATTAATTTGAGTTGTATAGTTAGGAAATTTAGGTAGATAAGTGTTTTGGGTGAGGGTATGTTGACTCGACTCGCGCTGAATTCGTGAAGCGATTCTCTCTTCTCTTCTCTCTATCCTCTCTCTCATCTCTCTTCTCTCTTCTCTCCTCTCTTCTGATTTCGCTGGTATTGTTCGTCTTTGCTTTCTTCTTTATCTTATTAGTGTATGTGACGTGATGTGTTGTTATTGTGTAGTAGTTTAGGTTGGGGTTGATGTTTTATTTGGTGTGCTTATGGTGTTTGCTGTATGGTAGTGGTATGATATGGTGTTGTTAGTATATGATAGTGTGTGGTTCTGTTGGGGTGTATGGTGCTTGTGTGTTGTGGTTATAAGTTTTAGTGTTGGTGGTTTAGGGTTGTGTTGTGTGTTGGTGTGTGACATACTGGTCCGATTGGATGTAGAGAGTGGAGGTGTTGGTTATGGTGTTTTTGTAGTTTTATGTGTATATTAGTTGGTGTTGATTGTTATTGATTTGAATTTGTGTTTGTGTGATGTGGTGGTGTGATTTTGTTGGTGGTATAAGGTATGTGTGGTTGTGTGTGTTTGGGGTTTTTATTGTTGTGTTTTAGTGGCTGATGAGAGATGGTTTATGTGTAGTTTAGTTGTAGTTGATTGTTTTAGTATTAGTGAGTATATAGTGATATATTGAGGGTGATTGCTTGTCGAGATATTGTGGTGTGTTATTATTTTGTATAGTGGTGGTTATAGTTTAGGTGTTTATATTATTGATGTTGAGTGTATTGATTGTATTTTGGTGGTGGTGGGCTTTGGTATATGTGGATGGTTATTAGTGTGTGTTAGTATTAATAGTTGATTGGTTGGTGGTTTATTTTATGTTAGTTGTTGAATTATGTTTGATTGGGTAGTGGATGAGTGATGTAGTTCGTTGTGGGTTGTTAGTTGGATGGGGTGTGGCGTGTTAGTTAGGATATGATATGTGATATTGGTGATGTTGTGATTAGTTATAGTGTATAGTCTTAGTGAATTTGAGATGTGTGTTCTTAATTAGATTTATTGTTATTGTATTTTGATGTATTTTTGGTATTTTTTTATTGTGTGGTTGTTCTTGTGATGTATTTGTTAGAGTCGGTGATGTTATTAGTTGTATTGTTAAATTAATCGATAGCTCTCTGTGTGTGTAGTAGCTATGGGTGATGTATGTAATGCGTATTGACGTGGTATGAGTGGTTGTTTGATGTGTTGTCGTGTGTGTGTTGCTTCTCTCGTGTTGCTATGTGGTGGTGGAGTGCCCGCCTCTGTCCGCTATTCGGCTCGTAGCCGCCCCCTTTAAATTTCTTGATTGAGGATTGGTTATTATATAATGTTTCTTTTTCTCAATTTATATCTATATATTTTGTAATTAATTGGTGTTTATTGGTTTGGATTATAATGTTAGTGTGAAGTATGTGAGGATTTGCGTGTGATGTGTGTTGTTTGTGTTTATTATGGGATAGTGTTGAGTTATGGTAGTAAGTGATAGTTGGGTGTGTGTAAGTGTGTGATGTTTATAATGGTAAGATGTGTATGTAGTGTATGTTGTTTATGTTAGGGGTTTGGAGTTGTGATTATGTATTTATTGTAGGGTTATATTGTGTTTGTATGTGGATTAGTTATATGCTTATAGTAGTGGTTGTTGGGTTTGTATCTATTATTTCGATATAGGTTAGTGTTGGATCTACGTATACTTAGGTTGTCTATGATGTATGTTGTTGAGGAGTGTGAGGGTGTGGGTGATGTTAGGTGAGTTTGGGTAGTTTGATGTTGGGCTAGGTGCATAGGGATTGGAGAGAGTCATCTAGTGTTTAGTGTAGAATTTGATCTGATTGTGTCGCGTGTTTGTGATATGTAGTTTGATGATCACGATGTTAGCTTGTCTATACCGTATGAGTAGGCTATAGTCGGTGGGTAGGAGCTTGTGTTATTATCGTGTTATAACGTTCATTTTAAAATTCTTTGAAGTCGTGTTAGGTTGGTTGTGTATATTTTAGTCGTGTTGGGTCATGTAAGGTACTTTCGGTAGTTTGGGCTTAATTAATAGCTTACAGTTTTGGTATGATCATATACATAATCAGATCGATGAGATTTCATGGATTAGATTAACAGTTTTACTTATCTCATAAAATGTTAATTTCCATTCAATCATTATAGTATCTACAATATGATGAATGTACTCATTTATAAATTTTCTATTTTAATTCTTTTTATTTCCAGGTGCAATATTATTATAAACTTTAATATATTAATTTATTTTTAAAATTACTTTCCTTTTAAATTTTTTATTAATTTATTTTGCTATTAAAATTGTAGAGATTATCTCAAATGTGCGTCACTTTGAACCCGGCAGCCGTTTAGCTTTAAACTTGTTTGATATTATTGGCATGTTAAGTATTAAGAGTAGATATTATTAATATTAATAATGATTTAATAATAATAATAAAAATTGGCAGTAATATTGTATTTTAATTAGGTAATTTAATATATATATAATAATAATAATAATAATAATAATATAATAATAATAATAGTAATATAATGATCTATTTTAACATAGTTACAACTATTAATAAATGATAATAAATTTTAAATAAAATATAGAGAAATAAAATTAAAAAAAAGAAAGACATAAGGATTTTATTTATATACCTTAATTAATAACATTACAAATATGAAGAATTACCTTTAAGAATGACTAGCCTTTCAAACATATTATCAGATAGCTTGGATCTCTTGGGAGAATGATTCGAATGTGACCCGCAAAGCTGAATAACCTTTCTACAGGGGCCGATGATAGGAGTATTGTAGTGCAAAAAGACATTTTTAACACAGGGATACCTATTAAATGGCTCTAGGGATTTCGTTGATCGTAAGGTAATTTAAGCCTTTATTTCTAGTTCATACTTTATTTAAATGACGCGGTGATGTAGATGACAATCTCGTATTCAAAAAAATCCTCTGGGCTGCTACCTCCAGCCAAATCCATTACTTCATTAGGCTCTTGCAATGTATTTGTTTGAACCTCATTTCTGACAGCCACGATCAGCATTTCCTGATACTTTTTCCTATTTTCCTCGGTATTACATTCGGGGTTTATGGCGAGCCCTTTGAATTTGTGGTTTAGGATTAGAAATAGATGCAGAACTGCGGTGTTGGCCGAGATATTGCACTAAGAAACTTCGAACTATTTTTTTCATGGTGTTTGCCTGAAATATTTTGACGTTTTAGATTTGTTTTGTAATGCAATCTATTTAACTTTTCACCGGGATGCTTGTTGTAGTTATTCCTATTATAAATGCAAAAGGATTCTATAATTTTGTGATGGCTCGTATGAGTGATATTTCTAATCGTTTTTATATTGTTAATATTGATATGATGGTTTGTGATACGTCTATGACTTGTTAAGCTTGAATTTGTATGTATGTGTGTAGATCTTTGTATAATTTGGTATTTTCTTCTAATGGGATTGTAGTTTCACATTGTCATGTTTTATTACAAGTATTGGCAGGGGGATTGTGATATATACAGCTTTGGGGGAGATTTTTCTTTTTGTTTTTGGTGGTTTGTTTTTTTAGGTGATGTTGTTTGATGGTTAGGGTAATTGTTTTTTTGGTATATTTGTTTTAAAGAACATAATGGTAATTGCGAGGAATTGGTAAAAAAGGAGGTGCTGTTATTTTTCGAGGGAACAGTGCTATAATATTTATTTTTTGCTTTAGCAGTTTTTACCAAATACTTTTGTGTGAAATAATCTATGAATTATAAAAGCAAATAGATATTATAATACACTGTACCCAACTCAAAATTCTCATCAGTATTACAATTTTAACACCCCCTAAGCCCTTACATTATTTTCTATAGTTTCAAAATTGAATAAAAAATATAACTCAATTCAAAATAAAAACATTACTTGCTTAAATACAATTTCATCAATACACCTCACAAAGCTAGTTAATAAATTAAATATTCTCTGCAATAACTAATAGTTAATAAAACATGTATAAAACATAGAATGAAACTACATGATTCATCATAAGAAAATACAAATCATACAATTATATATCCAGCAACAATTAGTACAAAAAATGTAAGTATAACACAATAATAAGACCACTTATATAACAAAACACCATTATCATTCTCAACAATAAAAAATTAAAGAATAAATATAATTAACACGAAATAGAAACTTCACTCCATCAAACATACCAGAAGATTATCCGGAACATCCTTCTGCAATTTAACTAACATAAGATGAATAAAAAAATAAATAAGACAATAAGAAAAAATATAAAAACATATAATAATATAACAATTCAATAATTCGAATATCTGAAAACGTCAAAATATTTCAACAAACACCCACTGCAAACAAATAGCAACCAACTAACACACACTATATAAACCTAGATAGAAGAGAAACAGAAAACTTGAATCAATCAGTTACTTAGAGCTAGTAAGAGAGTATACTGAGGCGTTAGCCGGGACGAAAGCTATGCTCTCCTTTTTTAAAAATATTTATTTATTATGTATAAGTTACTTGGTTGAATGGTTTGTTATACGAATTAATGGTAATGATATTGAGAAAGAGAACTGGGAATAACTCGCATAATAAATAATTAAAGAAAGAAGCTTTTTTCATCATATATATATATATATATTAATAATATAAATATATATATATATATATAATAATATATATAAATTATATATATATATATATATATAATAAATTATATAATTTAAATTATATATATAATAATTATCTATATATATATATATAATATATTATTATATAAATATAATATATATATATAAAATATATATATATACTAATAAAATATATAATATATTATTATTAATAATTATATAATATATATATAATATAAATATATAGTGCATTCCATGTGAGATCAAACAGGCATACTAGCCTACTATATAGCAGCACCTCCGCACTCGAGAGGTAGTCCGCTAATTTACGCTCTCATTCACAACTAATTCAAACATTAAACCTTCAATTGCTGTATTTTTCCAAAAGATCCCGTACTATATATGTTGCAGAATTTCAATGGCATTGATTTTTAGTGTCCAAACCCTAATATTTACATCCATATTTATTAACAAAAAATTTCATTTTATTTTCATACAATATGAAAAAACTGGAATGACTATTTATTACAATAAATACTATCTTAAGATTTTCCATATTCAGCTACAATAATGTTACATTCAAGGAAAAAGTCATTAAATTATCAAAACAGACTTGGCATGATACAAATTAACAAAGCAGTTAATCATCGACCAGAAGATCTATTGCCTCCAATTGAACCATACTCCACCAACATCATACTAATCACTTGAAAGCGCGCAGTACGACAATCTTTTGCATGACTTAGTTAGATAATAAAGAACTGTAATTCTCAATGCTGACACAAATATGAGATATTAACAACAATGTAATCTCTCTCGCATTATATGAGTAGATGGCAAGTTTTAATAAGCGTTAGCACGCATTCTTACCCATGCTATGATTATTTATATATATATAATATAATAATATATATATATAATATATATATATATATATATATATTATTATAGATATATATATTATTCATACATAATAATAATTATAAATATAGTAAGTATATATTAATATTATATATATAATATATTAATTATTTAACGGGATGTATTACTACGATTTAATATCAGAGGTAACGGTATAGGTTAATAGGTAGATAATCGGCAATATATATTGAATGGGTATCGGTATCGGTAATTATAGTACTCGGTATCGGTTAAAATTGAGCCAGGATACTTAGCCGATACTGTTTGGAACTTATTATTAAGATCGACAAAATCATATTATGCACAAGCATCCTTCTAGGTTCATAATAAGATAATTCTACGTCATCGATCTAATAGCTACTACAATGTTATAACCAAGATTTTCTCTAAATATTATCCTCGAATCCATCTTTTCTCACTCAGATTCTTCTTAGAGGAGCTGTACTTCTATCTCCAACAATGTAGGCTTTAACGACCTATAAATATTTACATATTTGGACGCCATTATTATAATTTATACAGTATTTATCTACTTTTCAAAGTATTTAGTTGATCAATTCAATTAAGTATTTATTTGATTTTTTGTATTTACCCACTTTGTGGAGCAGGTGGTGCGTGAGTGTTTTAAAACTTTCTGGTCATAATTCCAGAGGTTGTAGAAAGTCTTACTTAAGGTTTTACTATCGTTTTAATCTTTACAAAGGCACTCTCTCCAGTGATTTCTCTCAAAATTGTTTTCAAGAAAATAGCTGTCTCTGCTCCATCCACCAATGTTAATGTTTCTTCTTTGATGGTAGATGACCCTACTCCTTTTGTTACTCCTGATTTCCATAAAATAGGACACCTCTTTTTGTTTAGAGTAACTATACTAATTAGGTAATCTACTGTGAAGTCTTTTTCCTTATTGTTACCAAAATGTCAGCTACTGTATCATACCTTTTTCAAGACCAGCTTGCGTTTAGGAAGACAAAATTTACGACTTTCGTAGTGAAGGATTCTTGTAACTCCGAATAAAGACAATGACGCAATACAAACTTATTTTATTTATTAACTTTTGGAATAAAATAACTAAAAAAATCCTTGATTTTGAATAATGATTCCAGCACTCTTTTTTCCAGAAATTTGATTATATATATTTATTATTATTATTTATTATTATTATATTATTATATATATTATTATTTATTATTATTATTAATTATATATTATTATATTTAATTCCTCTTGTTATCCTATTCTTTCTTTATTTATTATTTATTATTTATGATTTCTTAAAAGTGTATATTATTATTATATTATTATTTTATTATTATTATTATTATTATTATTATTATTATTATTATTATTATTATTATTATTATTATTATTATTATTATTATTATTATTATTATTATTTATTATTTATATTATTATCATTTTATTATATATGTTGTTATTATTCCTATTGTATAAATTTGTATATAATTATATTTTATATTATTTTATTAATTATTATATTATAATTGTTACTATGAAAATTATGGCGTTTATTTTTTGTTATTTTTTTATTACAATATTGATATTATTATTATTTTATAATATTATTATTATTATATATTTACAAATATTATTTATTAGCATTTTTATTCCCTATTATTATAATTCGTCTTATTTTATTATTTATTATTTATTATTATTATTATAAGAAGGAAATGATTGATGGTGAAATTGTAATATATCTATTTAAAAAAATATAGTAAAGACAGATCAATTTTTGTGGATGTATCCAGGTTCAAACGGGGCCTTTATTGAGAAGATTCCAGTCCCCTCTCTTCCTAATACTTGGAAAATGCTTTGGACGTTGTACAGTAACCCAAAAGTAAACATTCTCATTAAATAATAATAATTAAATTAATAAGTAATAATAATAAATATAATAATCAATTAATAATAATAATAATAATGATTTTAGTTATAAGATAAAATATTGTTAATATTTAAAAAGTTAATATGAAAGCGTGTAATTTTCATTTATAATATAATGTTAATAATAAACAATAAAAAATAATAAAATATAACATAAATCAACACGGGGGAGTGGTAGAATAATAAAAATATAATGAATATATAATAATATAAGGATGATACTTATAATTTTGTTAGTGAAAACAGCAAGAGAAATTTTCCTTCCATTGGAATTTATTAAGGGCTGTACCAGACGTCACTGTTAGCAGACTCTATAAGATTCGTCTAGTCATGACGGATATTTAATAATAATAATATAATATAATATAATAATATAATTAATATAATAATAATAATGATAATAATATAATACATAATAATAATAATCATAATAATATAATATAATAATAATAATATAGTAATTAATAATAATAATAATAATAATAAATAAAATTTATTAATATTATATTATATTATTATTATTAGTTATTGATAATAATAATATAATTCATTATTATTATATTATATTATTATTATTTTATTATATGTATTCATTAGTATTAAAATAAAATTATTATTATTATACTATAAACTAGAGGAAAAAGATAGCTCAATAGCTGACTCTCATCGAATAGCACTACCCTCTAGTACTGCGAGCATGATATAATGTGAATGAGTAGGAATTTTAAACAAAAAAAAACTGTGAATTTAAAACTCTAATTTAAAACATCATGCAAAATGAAGTAATAATATGAAATAATAAATATAATAAATAATAATAATAATAATAATAAGTAATAATAAGAATAATAATAATAATAATAATAATAATAATAATAATAATAAATAATAATGAATATATAATAATAATAATAACAATATAATCAAAAAAGTTTATAATTAAAATTGCTACTTGAGTAGTTCTAAGAAGACTACTAAAACGAATACGCGCTTCACTATTTTCATTCAATACTAAAAGGCAAAATTATATTGATAATAAAATCGAAAGGAAAGTTTTAAGTTTCTGCACCGATTTAATGAAAAGAATTTAATAAACACAACCTTGAATTGGGTAAATAATTGTGTTTGAGGATTCAAATTTTGGGGAAACGAAAGAATAAGAGTCGACGAACTTTTTGACAATATAAAGTATATATGGTCATTTAATTTAACATATGATTACTTTGGAGATGAATTATAATTATGCTTGATTATGACATTGATTCTTGGCTATACTGCTACAAATTTTTGGATTTTGATTTGCATACGAGTATGAAATGATACAGACCGATTACTCGAGGGGTAATGGATTTTGTTATCGGGGTCAGAAGCAAGTAATTGCTGTCTATAACCAACAGTCATTTTCAAATATTAATTGTAATTATGTTTAAACGTAAAATTATAGAGCATTATGTTGCTTCGAAAACCTAAGCAACTGTAAGTTGAAAGTAAATATGAAAGCTTTTTAAAAGAGAGATAAAGTTATTAAGGGCGAATTCTGATGGTGCTGAAAGCGTGCGTGATACAAGAGAAACTTAAAGCTATCAAAGCATTTTGTTAAAAGCAGTACTGTCACCAGAATATTATAATAAGGTTCGCTTGCAAATTAGAAGAGGGGTATTTGACTATGACTAGATAGGCTAAGAAGAGTATACTTACTATTACAGAAAATGAAGAGTATTTTATTGAAGCTATTCAATAGGTTATTGTGATAGAGACTTAAAATATATATTAAAATTAGATATCTCGGATGGTGATCTAGTACAGAAGAAATTTGTTATTTTGATTATCTTGAATTTATTTTACAAGTTAAAATCTTTTTATGAAAGACTTGGAGTACGTTTTATGAATGCAGATAATGTGATAATAATTGAGAAATTATTCTTACTTGTGCCATTGCATAGTATATAGAGCAGAAAGATTTCACGAATACCCTAATTTGGTGTGAGTTACTAGATTAGTTGAAACTAAATTTGCAAAAAACAATATAATAGTTACTTAGATCGCATCACAATGTATCTTAAAGTATATAGATGGGACATAAAATTGGTAAATTTGCTTAACTGATTCATGGATTTTGGTGCTAAATACGGCAATAAAACTCACTTCAATTAAATTCTGCAAGTGCTGCCGAGATGAATGAAGGTCTTCAATTCTGTATTTTCCAAAACTCGTATTAGATAAATTGTTCTAGAAATAAAACTGACAGAAATTTTCTATTTCTTGTATTGCATTCTTGAAACTTTTGCGACTTTGGCTAATCACGCGACCACTTTTAAATAGTTTTCTCCCTTTTGCTTCTTTAAATTTTTCTTTACGCCGACCACCAAATTCAACTCAAGATTTAAAAAACTCTTAAGTTGCATCATATTCAAATATTTAAAGTCTCCTATGAATATCTTTCATAATATTTTTGAAGATGGCTAACAGTATTTCATTAATATAAATTATAAAAAAAGTTTTTAAAAAACAAAACACAAAATTGTTTTTTATTAAAAAAAAGAACCAAAGTTTAGCCTTTTTTTTTAATGCAAAACAACATTCGGAATTTCTTAAAAAAAGAGTTGAATATTTACAGCGAATTCAAAAGATCAACATTTCTCCAAACCTTACGCGGTTTGCCTTCTGGTTCCAGGAACCTCTGGTTAAGAAACTGGTGTGAACGGTTGCTATGCTGGCGTGGTGTTGCTGAGGCTATAGAATTGGGGCGCGTAGTATTGACCTATCATTCATGCAGGAGAAATGAATCTAGATAAACAGTTAAAAATTTGTTCGTCATTCCAACCTTGTAAATGAATTTATAAATTTCATGAAATGTAAATTAAATAAACTTTATATAAAAAGCAACACAATTTTAATAGGTATTCCCGAAGCAATATAATAATTGTTTTTAAGGATTCCCTTCCATTAAGAGATAAGACTATAAAGATAAACATTCTTTTTGGCTTTAACGTATTATAAGATTTATTTTCCTCTCA